>VXBO01007347.1:171726-235523 GCA_013400135.1 Rhinoptilus africanus
ATTATTTTTTTTTTTTTTTTGTTTGAAGCCTCAGTGCCACACTGGTTTGTCATGGCAGATATCGCAGTCCAGCCATGTGCTGTTAAATCCAATAGATTTTGCACCTGTTTTGGTAACAGGGTGCAAATAAACCTTTGTTTAATGGGGCTCAAATGCACAAATTCTAAAATGCATTTGGCTAATGACTGGGTGAATGCATGGTCCGCATTAGCCAAACTTCACATCGCATAAAGATCTACAACAGCACCAAGACCCCTGTGACACTGAGGCATTTCTGCTTTATCCAAAAGAGAAACTGCAGAGGAGTATGGTTTGGGTATGGATCAGAGGACAAAAAATGAAATGAGTTATGTCCCAAATGTTATTTTTTTTTTCCAATATCCACTCTGATTACTTATCAAATGCTGCAGGCTCACTGAAGTATTTCCTCTTTCAATCAGGCTTAATTTTCCTCCTGTGGTAACTTTGAAAGGAGAGAAATAACAATGGGGTAACTTGGAGGGGAAGTGTTTGGGTGAATGGGTGATTGTTTCGGGAAATGCGTTTCTGGGCTGCAGTGCTTTTTCCCCTGGCCCCCAGTGCGCTGCCAGGACCAGTGCCTCTGCCCTCCCGGTGGCCTGGAGGTGGGCTGGGAAATGGAGACAAGCAGGGAAGCAGCGCCTGCCAAACATTTGGTAGATTTGTGTGCATGGACCTTTTGTTTCCTGAATACTAGCCCAGTGCATTAATCGCACAACTATTTTCCTCCCAGGCTTTTTATGTGAAATAAATGCTTGCCTACGAAATGTTTTATTCAGATCGTCACAAGTGAGCGCTGGTAGCTGCAGGTGGATGCTAACGACTTAGTCCTGTGCTCTGGGGTGTGGGGCTGAATGTATTACCGTGCAGTGTCCCCTCTGCAGTGTATTTATTTGTCCGTCTTTGAGAGGGGGGATTTAGATTAGATATTAGGAAGAAATTTTTCACTCTGAGGGTGGTGAGCCCCTGGCCCAGGTTGCCCAGAGAAGCTGTGGCTGCCCCATCCCTGGAGGGGTTCAAGGCCAGGCTGGACGGGGCTTGGAGCAACCTGGGCTGGTGAGAGGTGGCAGGAGGGTTGGAACTAGATGATCTTTAGGGTCCTTTCCAACCTAAACCATTCTATGATTTTGCCTGCCCCGAGGCTTGTAGCCTGTCTTGTTCCTTAAGCCCATTCTGTCATTTCAGTGTAGCTTCAGGCAGCTGACGTTTAAATACTGAATCTGACCAAGCAATGCACCTCCCTTCCCTTGTCACCCCCCCAAATAAAAAGACCTTTAAACAAGGTTCATGTCATACTTAAATCTGGTTTACTCCCCATTAAAGTCAATACAAACAAATCTCTAACTTTAAATCCAGTTTCTCTCAGCACTGCAAGATGTCTGTTCCATAGCTTTTCCCCACACCCGCTTCCCCAGCCCATCATTAACATCTCAGACCCACAAAATCATTTGTCCAATTACTTGAATTACTCAAACTTCACAGAATGGCTTAGCTACCTTTGATGAACCCACTGCATTTGTACGCCCTGAAACATGACAGCAGCTGTATGTTGAACACCAAATGAATACAGGTCATGCCTGGGGTAAAGGCATGACTGATGGCTGTGCCTGGCATGGCCCCGCATTTATCCTGATTAGTGCCATGGGACCCTTTAAGTTCCATATTAGCCATTGTTAAAAGAGGCGATTAGTGTATGTTAGCTGTGCAACCTGATGCCATCTTCAAATAGTGATTTCTCTCTCAAGTGGGGCTTCCTCTTGTGACCTCTGACCTGCCAGTACGTTAAAAGCTTTGTAATCGATGGAGCTCTGTATTCTTCCTGGTGTAATTGATTAGAATTCCTTCGCACTGAACTTTGCCTGCTGTTCTCTTTTGTTTAGGAGGTCCTCCAGCAGCTGATTGTAATGAATTTACCGAATGTTTTGATGATTGGCAAAGATCCTCTTTCTGGTGAGTAGCTTGTTGGGTTCTTTGCCCCTCTCCTCTGAAATGCTAAATAAAATTTTTATTTTTAAAATTTTCTTAAATAACAAACACGCTTTTAAACAAACCATATGTATTTGTAGACAAGCTGCAAATATTTGAGTACATCTGAACCTCAGAGTTTAATGTACCTAGTATGTAACAATTATATTTACATACCCTTACATACAAATATAATACCTGATGTATGTGTGCCTGCACAGCATACACATGCACGTGTTAGTTCTTGCCAAAGCCAGAGCAACAACTGTTCCCTTGAAAGTCGTGTCTCCTCACTTCTTGCTGCTAGTCACCCAGGATACAGTCTGCTGCAGAAGAATTGTTTGTCCTCCAGACTTTTTGTCCTCTGTGCCAGTATAATCGGTTCAGTTGTGGCAATACATACACACCAAAAAAGTCTTGCAGAATTGCCCTAAAGTGTGAAGGAACTGTTGTAAATGAAGCGTGGGAAGGTAAATACGTGAGGATGGAGAGAAAAATGCCTATATGACACATTGGGAAAAGTGAGGATGAGAATGGACAAGGAGAAAACCATCTGTCTGGCCACGTTGTCTAGGCAAGGGCTTCTGTCACACGAGATGTCACATCAAAAGTAACCTGGAAGCCAATGAGCTCATGGTCTAGAGCCCAGTGTCTTTGGTGAGACAAAATGAAAGCTCTTGAGCCTGAAAATGAAGTTGACTTTTCCTTAGAAACACATTTCTGAAATGAAAAGTTTTGTTGCTGTGGTTTTCACTCTTTTCGTTTTGCATGCCTGTTCTGTCTCTGGCTGAGCCCTGTGCCAGCACAAAGGACAATGTATTTGTTTTTACCAAAGAAGGAAAACTGCATGAACCCTGTTGGCAGTGATGGGGAATGACATGGTCATCAGCATCGTCCAGAACAAACAAATGGCAGAAAGCTTGGCAGAAGACTTTATTTTGCTGCTTTTAGCAGCAGTAGTGTGTGTATGTAAATAAACAAGGGTTTGTATCAGAGAAGAATATTAACTTACAGATGTTGGATCACTGAAACTCATAGGCATGGCATTTCTGCCATAAAATCAAGCTGAGGGTAAGGCATCCACTCCTTCAGCCAAGCAGGTTAAAGTCTGCAATGCCAGTCTTAATTCTCTGCTACAGGCTACTGTTATGGGTAAAGGAGAAAATAGAAATACAGGAGCTTTTGCTTTTCTCAGTCATATGGGCAGAGCCTGGGCTGCTAGCATCAAGAGTGCGAGTGAATAGAGATGTCTGGGCCAACAAGGCAGTGTCTCTGCTGGCTCAGCCTCAATGGAAAAGGCTGGCTGGATTCTCCTCATGCCCAATTCCCAAGTGACAGCTGGCAGGAGACTCATAATGCAGCAACCACAGCGTTGGTTACTGGGGAAGCTGCACACTTGAAAGCGGTCCCGTATTTAGCTATAATTTCCCATCGTTGACCTGCTGTTTTTGTCAGCACTTAGATCTTTCTTTCTTTGAAGAAAGCACCTGAGGGGTCTCTTGTAGGAAAGATACTGGTCATCCATGTGTTCCCGTCTTCCAGCTCCTTTAATTACAACCAGAAATTTTACTTCACTGTCTGACACCTTTTCAAATGTGGTAGTTCGGTGGTTTTTTTTTGTTTTTGGGGTTTTTTTAATGTGGTCTTTTAAAATTTATCTATTACTGACGTATCATTGGCATTATTCAGAACATGAAAAGAGAAGATAAAGAACGCAAAAATGTGACTTCTGGATGTCTAAAAGGGATGGGGTATATATGTATAAAAAATAATGAAGTTCTTGTTTAGCCATTTTTTATAATGGCTTTGAGAACCAGTCCCAGGTTAGGCACTATAGAGGAAGGTGGTGAACAAAGAAAGACTTGAGATGTACTTACTCCAAAGAAGGTATTCAAGAGAGTGTCTGAGGGATAGCATCTCAAGAGAAGCTCATCTCAATCTTACCCTTAGGTGGATGACCGCTCGTTAAGATGTGCTGAAGGAACAGTTAGAGAAGCAGAGAACTAGAACTTCCTTCAGGAAGAGGAACCTGGCTGAGGGCTGACGGGAAGCTCTGAAACAGGGAGGAGAATGCGGAGAAGTTAGTTAAACCAAAATAAAAAGGTGTAGGCTGTGGTGAACAGTGTGGGTGAGCGATGCCAGGTGACCGTCAGGTTGATGTCTTTGTTACGGAGTGTCGTGCAGAGAGGAGCAAGGGGAAGGCGGGGGCACTTGGGGAAAAAGAAGTGTAATGAGAGATTCTCTCTGTCCCTGAGAGAGCTAAAGGAGGGCTGCAAATTGAACAGAGATGCAAAGACAAAGCAGTCATCAGCATGGGGAGCCGTGCTTCTGGCATGAACACAGAGCAGCCCCAGGGAAAGCTGACAGAGAAGCGAGGAGGCTGGGGGTGACAGCAGTATGGGGAGAAGAGGTGATGGAGGCAGTTATTTGAGGCAAGAATGGTAGAGGAGAAACCTCCTTCTGTGTGTCAGGGATCCAGCCCAGGACAGAGAGGGAAGGAGGAGAGTTTTGGTGGGGGCATCTGCAGAGACAGAACTGAGCGATGTGGGCAGCACTGGGAGCTGGAGACCGAGGTGTGGGCGGTCTGCAGGGCTGGGGTGGGTCTCAGAGGCACTGATGAAGTCCCAGTTTTGCTTTCCCCGTCCTGTAGGTAAGTTATCTGAATGAAAGGTCCCTCTTGACCAGAGGAAGAAAAATTGATCCCATGATCACATTCCTGGAACAAATACAGTGCTGCTTTGTACTGTTCGAGCTGGGAAGGCTCCTAAGGACTGTATTGACTCCATAGGTCCAAGACCAGAGAGCTGTTAGACCATTTAATATGATTCACTATATAACAATTTCCGTGACTTATTCCTTGTAACAAGACCACATTTCACTGTATATGTTTTTCAGAGCTGTCTTCACCAGTTCTATCTGCAAATTTTGCTTTTTCCCTCTAAAGCACAGCCAGCAGTGGTGTAACATGTATTAAATTATAAACAGAACAGCTCTAAAGTTAAGAGTGTTGTTCTTGCTATTTACCTCCCATTTGGCACTCAACAGTTGGGACTACTGAGAGCTTCTGCAGCTCTGCTTTAAACACGAGACTATTGGAAAAACAGAGCTGCCACCACTAAAATTGCAGTAGCAGTTGGGATTTTCCATAGGAGATGGCACATGTCTGCTGGGTTTAGGAGCTTTCCTTGCTTTCATGTCCTCTAAATTGTTTTGTTCCATGGCAGTTTTGCCTACTTCAGTTCATTTGGCCATGGGCATAAAAGTTGCAAAAATACTTCTAAGAAGATGAGGGCTTTGACTGTTTTCTAGAATATAGGGAGCTGAAAAAGAAACTTGAAAGTTTAATTAAAGGATTTAGAAAGTTTTCCCAGGAATCTGACTTGCAGAATGATGCAGCTGACATTGCAGGATTTATTCTCTTCACTGCACTGTGCAGTAAACGTTTCCTCTGTTTTTATCTTCATGTTTACTTTTGCTGAATATCTTTTTCAATTCATTACTGCATGACAGACCCCTCTGTGCTAATACGAGAATCATCAGCGTATTGATCATCTATGGACATCACTGTAATCACCTTTTATTGTTACCTCTGGTGTTGGCATGCCTTGTAAATGGCCACTCGTTCATGTGCCCACACAAGGAATAGCAGTACACAGTACTGGTCCTGAATCTCTATTTAGAGGTGTTGTTTAATTTTTTAGTTTCTAGACCACAACTCTTGAGTGTACTTGGAAACAGATAGCAATTAATCCTTTGAAACAGTCATAGGTAATTGGGGAAGGGGAGATTTAAACTTTTTTCAGACTGTGAATGGAAATGAGGTTTTATTTGCCAGAAGTAGGCTCATTTCTGTCTCTTCAAAAAAACTTTGCTACTTAGATCCCCTTTTCAAATTACATGTGAAGTTTGTGAATGAGAGGGCCTGAAGTCCTTGCTAATAAGTATCTATAGAAACTGGTTTTCATTCAAGTCATAAAAGATGTCTACTCTCACTGGGATATTTTTTCATGTCTGGCTTCCTTCCTCATTTTGTTTCACAATCCTCCAGAGGCACAAAGGTTCATAAAATACAAAGTTAATAACAAAACACTGCCTCAATAGTGTAAATTTAGCATTCAGGCTTTTTCTCACTCAGGATATTGCTACAGTTGGGGAAAAAAGGCACTTGTGCTTTTTACCCCTTCCCACCTTTTCCACGTATCCGCTGGCCGCCGTGTGTAGCTGGTGCTCCCTCTCCTCTGCCGGAGGAATGGCAAAGTAGAAATGTGCAGAAAGAAGCATCACGAGCTCAAGGTTTCATGTGCTTGGGCTCTCTCGTTTTCATTTTCTCTGCTATCTAGGAAAGATTTTTATTTTTCATCAGCTGTATTGTCTGTGTACCTTCATCCTCCTTTTTTGGGGGGTTGTTGTTGTTCTATCTCCTAATCCCTCTTCTCCCTGAGTCCTGCCATCTGTTTCCCGCCCTCCATACCCTTTGAGAGTGGAGGGGTCTCCTGGCTCTGGCAGAGGGAGCCTCCCAGGATGCACAGGTGGTGCTCGGGCTTTCCCTCCCTTTATTTTTCCAGAAAACCCGCTGGCCCTCTCTCACGGTTGGGAGCAGATGGTCTTGCTGCAAATCCCCCAGGTGGTTGGCTCCCTCACAGGCACAAACACGCGGCCTGAGAGCAGCTGCCCTGGAATTTTCAAAAAGGTGTAAAAGAAAAGAGGGTGTTGGTTTTTTTTTTTTTTTGAAATAGCACCTTTCTGTTTAAACGCTAGTTTGAATCCTGTCCATTCATTTCAGCTTGCGGGTCCCTGTCTGCCAGGAGCTGCTCCAGACCTAAGTGTTTGCATCCTAGGTCGTGGGAGGACGCTGTCTTGCCAAGGTCAGCTAATAAGCCTGGGTGGACCCAGCAGACTTTCTTCCCAGCTGTGTCTAGGAAGGACTTGTGTCATGCCAGTGAGCCAACATAGGGAGGCCTGCCCATTCCTGCTTGTGCAGTCGCTCAGGGAACTTTACCACCTTATTAAATTAGCACAAACCAAGCCTTTCAAAAAACACCGCAGAATCGTTCACTGTTCGGGAGGTGTGACTCAACTGGGGATGAAGATCGCTTGCTTTTGTTCAGCGTGTGTTACAGGATAAACGCACTGTCCTGAGCGCAGAGCTTTGCTGCTGCGCTGTGAAATAGTCCTAGATGTGCTTCCCATTCACTTAGTAACCTTGGTCCCTCCACTGCAGTGGGTGGTATCTCGGCTCTCCTGGGGGTGAGATGAAAGGGGAGAGGGGTAATTAATGCTTCCTGGCTCATTCTGAGGTTTCATTGAAAACTCTCTCTAAAGCACTTCAGAATGCTAGAGAGGTGTTTTCGTACTCATACCCTGTTTCTTCTTACTATCTCCTGTAAATAACGTCAACAGATGGAGGTGCCCAGAGCACACAAGGGTTAGAGCACTTGTATGGTGTGACCTGGAGCAAGGAGCCTGCTGGCTGCTCTTTCTGTCTCTAGCATAGAAGATGTTCTGCCCTGAGTAAGTTTGGGAGAATGAGACACGCACACTGGAGTCACTTGCTCTCTCTCTCTCTCTGTAATTTAGTAATTTGCTCTTGTGTCCTGCAGTCATGCTCTGTGTTTAATGCCTGGTCTGGATCTGCTCTGAAGCTGATGAGAGCGAGCTCTGGCTGGAACTCAGGAGAAAAAAGAGAGTTTATGACCTTTGGAAGAAGGGACAAGCCGTTCAGGAGGACTACAAAGAGGTTGTGAGGTTTTGTAGGGAGAAAATAAGAAGGGCCAAAACCCAACTAGAACTTAATCTGGCTAATGCCATAAAAGACAAGAAAAAACGTTGCTATAAATACATTAGCAACCAAAGGAGGACTAATGAGAATCTTCATCCTTTAGTGGATATGAGAGGGAAACATAGTGACCAAGGATGAGGAAAAGGCTGAGATATTTAATGCCTTTTTAAGTTTGCGGATGACACCAAGTTGGATGTGAGCGTTGATCTACTTGCGGGTAGGATGGCTCTGCAGAGGGGTCTGGGCAGACTGGATCAATGGGCCGAGGCTAATGTCTGAGGTTCAACAAAGCCAAGTGCCAGGCCCTGCACTTGAGGCACAACAACCCCATGCAGTGTTACAAGCCTGGGGAAGAGCGGCTGGAGAGCTGCCTGGTGGGAAAGGACCTGGGGGTGTTGGTGGACAGCCAGCTGAATATGAGTGGTGGCCAAGGCAGCCAAGAGCACCCTGGCTTCCATCAGAAATAGTGTGGCCAGCAGGACTAGGGAAGTGATCGTCCCCCTGTACTTGGCACTGGTGAGGCCCCACCTCAAGTACAGTGTTCAGTAAAGACATTGAAGTGCTGGAGCGTGTCCAAAGTGCAGCAACAAAGCTGGTGAGGGGTCTAGAGCACAAGCATTACGAGGAGGCTGAGGGGAGACATTATTGCTCTCTACAACTACCTGAAAGGAGGTTGTACCCAGGTGGGCATTGGTTTCTTCTCCCGAGGAACAAGTGATAGGACAAGAGAAATGGCCTCAAGTTGCGCCAGGGGAGATTTAGGGTGGATGTTAGGAAAACTTCACTGAAAGGGTTATCAAGCATTGGAACAGGGTACCCAGGGAAGTGGTTGAGTCACCATCCCTGGAAGTATTTAAAAAGCAGGTGGATGTGGTGCTTGGAGACACGGTTTAGTGATGGGCTTGGCAGTGCTATGTTAATGGTTGGACTTGATCTTGAAGGTCTCTTTTAGCCTAAATGATTCTACGAACCTAAAAATCAGGAAGCAAGTTGTTTCCTGACCTGCCTGCACGTGGCCACACTGGCTTGCGAGGTTCTCAGCGTGGAAGTAACCCCCGTGGTAATTTAGGTCAGTGTGCCTTGGTGCATCTGCGGGGCTGCGGCAGCTTAATTGATGAGTCAGTTTAACTCCAGTTCCCCGGCCCTGGGTCCTGCACATGCCTCTGACTTGCTGCCAGCACAGTCTTTTAAGGGCTTGGTGTTGGTGGAGGAACACAGACACACTCGGAAATTATATTCTGTTTAGTAACAGGAGGATTGAACACCCAAGTGAAGCAGGGTATTAAATGAAAGTGTTTATCCCACTGTTAAGCACTCTGTGTCAGGAAGCACAAAGAAGTATAGGGATGAGAGAAAACTGTACGTGGCCTGTTTCTCTCTTCTCCCTTCCCCCAGTGTGGATGAGGACAGGCTTTTCCTGAACCTAACTCCCTGATGATTTTTTATTTCCTCATTGAAGCTCTGCACCTTCCATCTTCCTTTATCTATCTTCGGTATGCCTAATTTTCTGTACCACCCAACAACCCCTGCATTGATTTTGTTGAAAGAAGATCTGCAGTTGGCTCCAAGCTGCACGGGTTCCCCTAGTGTGTCTTTCTCTCTCCAAACCTTCGGAGGCGGCTGATGGGGCTGTTGGTGGTTGCAGAATTCCTGGCAGTAACAACCTGCCCGTGCCTCCTCCCCACCACAGCTCCCCGAGATATGGGCATATAGTCTGCTTTCTACATCACTCCGTTTGTATCCCTCTTAGCACACAGGCTTTGATGTAGAAGAGAGGCAAAATTTATTTGCTAATGCCTCTGTTGGAGAGAATTTATATGCACAGAATAGCATTCAGGTTTGGGAAGTCTTGAGTGGCAACTGTTTTACAGACAGAGAATTTAGGACAAGTTCTTTCTTTGAGAGAACCCCTCCTTTCCTTCTGCCCAGGGAGTTTTTATTCTGTTTTAGTGGGGTGGTTTTTTTGAGGGAAGAGGAAAAAGAGTGGTGGTTTGGTGGGGTGTTTTTGCACTCTTGTTAATGACAAGACAAAAGGACAAGCATGTGCGTTGAACTATTTAAGGGATTTCTCCCCCACCACCGCTGCATTGATCAGAAAAGCCTCAGAACATGTAGGTAATGATAGCACATCAAGGAAAAAAAGTCTTGCTGTATTTGAGATTTTAATTCGTAAGAACTGTGTTGTTACATGGAAAGTGTGGCAACATAATGGGCACATATATATTGTTCAGGCACTTGTTCAGAGGTCCTGTTTCTCTTTTCAGGCAGGTATTTTCTAGAGGATCACTTGGATGTACATAATCTATTGTGCATATGTACTGAGTCCCTTTTTTCCTCTCTAGGTAAAAGTATGGATGAAATTAAGAAGCTGCTGTTGTTGGTTCTGGGATGTGCTGTGCAGGTGAGCCTTCATTAAATGCTTGAAAAATAATTTTGAATCTGGTTTTTGTTTTTCAGTGGGTTTTTTTTTTTTCTGGACTGAGAAAATCCACCCAAAGATCAGTGCTATACGAACAAATTTGCAGCTCAAGACAGCTCGTGAGCTGAAACCGTGAGAAGACACAATAGATGAATGAAAGACATGTTGGGGAAAAGAAGCACACTGTGATAGTGGGTGCCTCAATTTGTTGGCAATGCTTCATCAGCCACAGGATATGTTCTCTTGCAACTAAGTAGTCCACTTCGATAACAAAGTAGGAAGAGATAAGCTTTGAGCGGCGTTCTTGATACCGAGATTGTTGTTGGTTTGTTTTCTTACTGTTTTAAAATGTGGAGTGTAATGCCAAACAAATAGATAAGCTAACAGTCAAAATATTTGTTTAATGAATCCTGATTTTATTTGCATAATCCTTTGATTGAACATTATGTGTAGAAAATCCGAAATGAATAGATACTTTGTATATTCATGGGGGGATTTTTATGCGCCACTTATTAAAATAAATAGATAGGCAATGTATATGGGAAACTCCCCAGAAATGCATGACAGTTACCGGATAAAGAAATCAGTGTTCTGCTCACCAAACCTCTGTGGCAGCAAACAATAGACACGTTGCGGGCTGGTCTTTGCTTATAATTGACCGTTCGTAGGTCTGACTAGTGTTTTTGTCGTGCCTTAGGACACTTACCCTGCTCAGCTATGTCAAGTCAATTATGTCAGGGGAAAGCTGTCCACATACGGCTGCTCTGAACTATCTCAGTGTTGCATTGCAGCACAAAGAATAAAGGTCTGGTTTGGCAAGCTGCATCCTCAGCCCCCATTTACGGGTCTGGGGTTCTTCCCAGTGAAAGGAATGGCTGAGACTCAGAACCAGGCTCCAAAAGGACCCTAGAAATTAATTTAAAAAAACTTTAAGTAATGCTTAACTTCTCCACAACGCAGAGTTGCAAGAAGGCGCTTATGTTGTTAGTGCACAGTCACAGATACACAGATAGCAGATGTCTGCCTCTTTTAAAGCCTTAAGTAAAAGATTTACTAAAATCTGTTTGTCTGAAATGTCACTCATTTTTATCCAGAATGTTTCCCAACCCCATTTCTAATCTAAAGCACATGTTGATGTAGTCCAACAAGCAACATTTTGCATTGATGTGAATAGTATCGAAATGATGCATCTCTTTTCATTGCCAAAACCAAGCGAAATGCAAACAGCAAAGCAGCCGGGTTACATGATGCAATGTAAATGTAGGCTTGTGTTTGTGCAGCTCCGTTAATGAAGCTGTGATGATTTCCTCCGGCTGTTGCCCCACCTCTTGATCTCATTGTGGGTTGAACTCGTTTTTAAAGAGCAAACCCAGCCATTTAACTTAGCCTTAATTGTGCTGACTGTAAAAAGTTTAAATAATTTAGTGCTTAATTTGTTTCATGCTCTACATGGAGCAATGAAGTGTTAAACTTTCTAGTGTGACAAAGTGAAGATCTTGAACATTTTGTCAATGGGGGGATTTTTTTTTTTTTACTTACATGAAAAATGGTGCAGTGAATTTTAGGATATATAGCACTGTTTCAGGATGTGTTTTCTTTTAACAGTGTGAAAGAAAAGAAGAGTTTATTGAAAGAATAAAACAACTGGATATTGAAACCCAAGCTGCCATTGTGTCACACATTCAGGAGGTGGGACTCTCAGTATTGTCTATTCTGACTTTTTATCTCTCCCTTCCTTGAGATAACAGGGGTTTTTTGCTATGAAATCCTAATGCTTGGAATTTTCAAGATGGATTCATGAACTTCACCAAAAAAAAGATTGAATTTGTTACTGACCTCAAATTATAAGATGAAAATGATAGGCGTTGGGAACATTACTTGGCTCAGTAGTCTCCTAAAGAGATGCAGTGGTAAATGCCTTGCTTGCCAGTTACAGGCTATGTAGAAGGAATTGTTGTAAGGATACGCATACAATATTTCCAAAAAGCATGTATGGCTTAGGAGCTGCAATGCCCCTTGCAGCAATGGTGCAGGCACTTAGTCCCCAAGCCTGGTGGGAGGTGAGACACAGGGTCCCCAGCTGCTTGCTTCAGACAGTGGCCTCCAAGCCTAGATGGTCCTGAAAAGGGTACTCTGGAGATGAAATTGGGCATAAACTCTATTCTTGGACTTCTAAGGTTTCTGTAGAAGGAAGGAATACAGGTAGGTGTCAGGATCCAGCTTACTTTGGAGACCCAAAGGAGAGCCATGTGGAAATGGCCTCTTCTGGGAGTTCCCCTCGCTGGGACCGGGTGCTGGCTCTGTCTGGTTGTCAGCTCTGCAGGTGTGGAAAGCCTGGTATGCTCAGATTTGAGGAACAAATACTGAAAGTCTAAGACAGGAACTTTTATCTTAACAATTAAAAAAAAAAAAAGTAGTTCTGCTTTAAAAAACAAATAATAAAAATAGTGATGAAGTAAGCACATGGTTATGACAAAAGCAGGAACAGTCTTTCACTGACCTTGAGAGACTTGCCTGACATTTCTGCTAAATGATTCAGAGGAAATCAGTTTGGGTAAGATAGCAGCAACCAGAGACTTTTCTGCTAAAGGCATCTCCTCCCAGGTATATCATCTGCAAGTTGCAAATTCATTGAAAGCAGGGCTGCTTCTCAGTGACTGTTCAGCATGGGATCAGTCCCTTCAGATCCCTGTGGTGACCACCTCAGTGCTCGCAGTAGACAGTTACATTCTTCTAATATATAAGCACACATGCAGTTGATCATAATAGGTATCTGATGACTTTTAAAAATCAGCCTTAATACTTAGTAAAACAATCTAAATACCAGAAGCTGCTTTATAGTGTTACAGTTAAGGTAGTTGTGCGTGGTTTTTACAGCCTGTTTTTGGTGAGATGTGATATATTTTTTTAAATGATCCATAGGAGAACTTGGGGGATGCAGCAAATAAACAAGTGGAAAGACTTTTTTTTCTTCCTCTTCCTAGGTGACCCACAACCAGGAGAATGTCTTCGACTTGCAGTGGCTGGAGCTCCCGGATATGGCCCCAGAAGAACTAGAATCTCTCTCCAGGAATATGGTTTTCCATCTCAAGAGGCTCATTGATGAGAGAGATGAATGCACAGAAGTACGATGACTTACCTCTCCCATATCTAGCTCATGTGAAGCAGCAGATGCAGGCTCCGTTCCTTCTCTTGTATCTTGTTTGTACACTGGATTTCTATTTCTTTTCCACCTTTACACTATGCCTCTGAAAATCTGTAGAAAGATTTTGACTTTTCCATTGATTCTCATGTGAACATTAAGGTGTGGTGAAATGATTGGTAAGGAGGAGGGGAGTGGAGAGGCCAAAATATTTGAAGTTGTGGATTTGTCTTGAGATTTTTGTGTCTGCATGGCCACTCAGTCATTCATCTTTGAGTGACTGCTTGTCTGCCTCTCCACCGGTATCTACCGTTGTGGGTTCCAGTGTCTTCTCTAGATTTTTCTTCTGTGTGAAAGAAAGCCCAATCTGTTGCTGACTCAACAGTTCCTTTCCCTTTACATCTCTGCAGGAGGCTTCTCCCTTTCTTCAACCTGTTACTTTTACTGTGATTGTTGTGTTAGTTAAAACTGTTAGTTGTTATAGGTTTTTATGAATTCTCCAAGCAAAAAAAGACTGCTTATTTTGAGCATTGGAAGGGGAAAGTTTTTGTGGTCTGAGCATAGTGGAGATTCCTTTCCTCCTCTGTGTAACCTTCCCTCCTGGCTATCACCTGAATTCTGTATAATGCCAGGCTAATAATTTTCTACATTTATAAATAATTTTTAGATACTTGAAAAGCAGTGTATAATTGTACTGTTCATCTCTTGACACTACATACTTTCTGTATTTCCAGGTCATTGTAGATCTCACTCAAGAGAGAGATTATCTGCAGTCTCAGCAACCACCAAGTCCTCTGAAAGCACCAAGTCCAGATTCTTCACCAAACCCAGCCAACCCTCTTTCTAATGAAGACAAGCAGCACCTTGCAGTTGAGCTGGCAGACACAAAGGCTAAACTCAGAAGAATCCGGCAGGAGCTGTGAGTCACTGGTGATTTGTGCTTGTAGAGAGGCTTAATATACATCTTGTGCATCCTGAAAATGCAGGTGCCTGTTGGCTTCCGTACACTGACCTCCATGGGAGCTCTCGGAATCACACCTTTCAAATTTTTATTCATAGCAGTGGGAAGCTACTATGGGTGTTCCAGCTTTCTTCTTTCTTAACTGGTCTTTAAACAGAGTCATGGCTACTTCCGTTTTTCCTTTTGTGTCTCATCTCTCTTTCCCTTTTCAAAATGCCAGCTGCTAGCTGCACTTTTTAATTATTGCTGGGAAGTCTAGAGGCCAGTGAAGCTTGCTGTGACAGCAGTAGCACCAATGAGATTTAAACTGAGGTACTTAGTTTAAAAATAGAGTCGCAAACTCAGATCCATGATATGTGTGTGGTATCATGAGAAAAAAAACCTCCTGCCTTTATGAAACTGACATGAAAAGAGGGTGTGTGTTCTGAATATGCTAGGAGATTTCCATCTTCCTTTCCAGATTCCCATCAGTCCCCATATAATCAATATTGTTTCAAGGGAATAAAAATAATTCATACTAAGATTTTTCTAATCCTTTTCAGGGAAGAGAAGTCTGAGCAGCTTGTAGATTCTAAACATGAAGTTGAGCAGCTCACCCTAGAGCTGCAAAAGATAAAACAAGAGGTAAGATGGGCTTGTTTTACTGTGACAATCTTCCCTATTTAAAAAAGCCTCTTTCAGTGTGAGGCTAAAAATAGTACTACTATACCTATTTTTTAATGAAGAAATCAAGTTATTCCAGCAAGCTGTTTGGTGAGTATAGCTATGGAATAGCAATGCTACGCTTCCCACTTAACTAGTGAGAGCAGTCTCATCTGCTCTTCAGCTTGCAAATAGCCTAGTAATACCTGAAGCTTATGCAGCATCAGGCATTAGAAGCGGCAGAGTCCCAGCAGGCTCAGGAACCTCTCTGTATTGTAGAGAAGTTACTGTTTAGTAGGAGAATTCTCTTACTCCTGAGCTGGGGGAGTGCTGTTTGCCTACACTTAAAATAAGCAAGTAAATAAATAAAAATGAAGTTTAAAGAATAAGCTTTAAAGTACTAAGATTTTTCTCACTGCTTATTCCTCGCTTCTCCCAGAATATTCACCTTGCCTCAGATGCTCGCTCTGCCCGAGCATACAGAGATGAGCTCGACTCTCTGAGAGAGAAGGCAAACCGTGTGGAGAGACTCGAGATGGAACTTGTTCGGTGCAAAGAGAAACTTCATGATGTGGATTTTTACAAAGCTCGCATGGAGGTAAGTGAAAATCGGGAGAAAGATTTGCTGAGTAATCCTTAATGTTTGGCTTTTGTTGTGTTACCAGTTCATGTGTCATTTGTCATTGAGCTGACTGTAGCAAAACATCAGAGCAAGTGGAAATTTCATAACATACGTCATAATTACTGACTTAGCAACATTAAAATTTCTTTCAGTGGCAAGAAAGACTTGGTGCATACAAAAAAATGAATATCCATTAGTTCTAATAAACTCTTCAGCGCTATATGACTAAACAGGACAGGCCTTTTCTGGGTGCTTCATCTAGAGAATCCAGACCTTTAGTCTAGCCTTGAAAATTTAATCTTAGGTAGAATGCCTGTGTTCCAGAGTTTGTTCCTTTGACCAGCATTTTAATTGTCACGTATAAATTAGCTAAATGAATGTCTGGGTGTTTTTCCTTAGGGTTTTATAGCAGATGCCACTGTTGTTAAAATGGCTGGGCATTTTTAAGCATGACCTCAGATGACAAATTCTAGCCACCCCTTTGTGCAACTGTTGCTTGTAGTAGAAAGGAGAGAAGATTTGGATTCTCCATAGTGCCCTGAGCATGGCACGTCAATGAGAAATGTATAGTGTTCCAGTTGTCATGCCAAATACTCAGTCACCTGCAGCTGTGACCATCCTGGAATTATTAATTAACTTAGGTCATAAAGGACCTTGGAGACCATCTAGACAAACTCATTGCTCACAGCATGGCTGGCCTTAAATTTAGGTCAGACTGCTCTTCTTTTCTGTCCTTTCAGTTCTTTGAGCCGTTGTCACGTAAAATCTCAGCGATCCACATATGTAACACTTCAGCTGAGGTCAAATAAATATCCAGATTTGCTGAACACGGGGGTTCGGTAATTGACTACCTCACTGTAATTAGATAAAATCCCAAGTCTGAGGTGGAAGAGTGATGTTGAGACTCACATTTGCCAGGCCTCTGGCTGAGAACACAGACCTTATTTCTGCTCTATAAACTCTACTTTTTTTTTCCCCTCTCTAACCTAAGGGGCCAGCTAGTTGCTGCTTCTTATGAATAGGTTCACTAAAGTGGATGGTTATTAAATGTAGTAATAACCTACAAAAGCCTGTCTTCCCTCTCAATAATTCCCACTTTACACTGGGAAGTTTGAAGTTCTGGCTCTCTGTGTGTTCCTCCCTCCAGCTGGCAAATCAACCGTGCATTAACCTGGCACACTTGCTATCACCAGGGCATCCTGGCATTTCCCTTTTGGCTGGGTTCTGGAGTCACTTAACTTCTACCTGCTGCTTAGATAATTTAGCCGAAGGTAGGAGAGGAGTATTTTTTTAGTCTTGTCTTCATCTGAGATCAAGGGAGTAGCTATTTCTGTCCTTGAGTTTTCAGCCTCCTTGCTTGTCCTAGAGCCAGCAGTTTCCTGCTCTGCTGTCTCCTTGCTGATCTTGCTTAACACATACTTCAGTAAAGAGACCTCCACTTCAGTTTCAAATTTGTTCCAAGTTTCCTCACTCCCTCTTCCACTCTGTCAATTTTTGGTGAAAGTCCTGAATGTCAGAGATGAGTGCTGGCTCTCCAGGGATACCTCCCTGAAATACCGTAGTGGGACAAAGAACATTTCCCATTGATATGGCACTTTTCTAATTCCAGGAGAAGAACAAAAGTTGTCGCTGCTGTAGGGGCTGAGCTGTCCTAATACGCGGCAGGATTGCACAGCTGTCTGCAGGCTGCTCTGTGGTCTGGGATACCCAGAGAGTTTCACATTCCCACCACTCCTTCTCCCATCATTGGTCAAGTCTTGGCACAGCCATGGGCTGCCTGTGCTGAGCAGTCGCAGCTCAGGCAAACTCCACTGGTTTCATGCTGATACATTCAGGGGATTCCACAGGGGACGGTTCTGCCTTTTTTTTATGGTCATGGAGCAGCCCAAAGGGTGTGCATAGCAGCCAGTATCCAACTGGCCATGGTCTCTCAGTTTTCTGTCTTGTCTGTCTGAAGTCCTCCACCCCTTCAAAAGACGGATTGATGGCTGGAGTCAGTTCAGTGTCTGCTCAGATTCCTCCTGCTCCCTCAAAAATGGTTTGTGTTACAATTCCAAGTTGTTAAGATTTGTGTGGGGATGTTGTAACATGGTAGAGATTTTTACCACCAGTGGGTCCAGTACTGATTCATCTCAGGGCAGTTACTGGTTGTGACTGGCTTCATAAGCTCTAAGGCATAAGACCTGAACAAATCTTACAGAGCCACAGCAATGAAAATGTAGGTATGTGAAGTACAGCATAAGCCACTTTTTTATGGTGATGTGATACCTTAAAGGCTCACGGGGTGTTGACAGCATTGTTAATAAGCAGTGCCAAATCTGTAGGAAAAAGTGGGCTTACCTATGTTCATCAATGCAGAAAGCTGTTAAATGAGCACGTAAAAATCTTTCCCTTTTTGTAGTTCACATACACATTTGGAAGTTTGAGCAAGAAGTATGGAATGTGCTCTGTGTAAGATACCATGACAAGCTTTAAGAACTGCGAGCAAGCTTACAAGTAGTTTCTGAACAATACAAATCAGCAGTGGGAGCAGGAAGGGATTTAAGGAGCTATCGCAGAAGGAGTGTGAAAGGAGGAAGTCTTTCCCTGTATGAACATAACACATGTAGGCATGTGTGTTGTTTTCCTTCTCCGTATGTCTTAACAAAGTTGTTCAGAAATGGCATTTTAATCTGACCATCATTCAAGGAACATGGAGATAAATGCTCTGGAGCCCTTCCTGCTGGGATGGCTTAATGAGGTCGTAACTGTGAATGTGGAGGAGCAGCCTTAATGCAAGGCTTCCTCCAAGGAGCTGCTTCCCTCCAATGTAGGATCAAACCACGGCATTCCTCTCCATTGAACCTGCTGCTGCTCCAGGAGAACAGATTATTTTCCGAGGCCAGGGAGTCTGCCTTGCCCATTCTTCCCCCTTCTCACTGCAGTCACGTTTCCATGCAGGATGGCAGCAGGAATAATGTTAAAAAAAGCAAAAGCATCTCTTGTACGTTTTCATATAGCTGTCCAAGGCAATGTTTGATTGTCACAAGATGTTCACTGTGTCGTGGCTCAGTAGGGGCAGCTTCTGAACTGCCAGAAGGGAGAGATTTGAAGTCTGTTTAATAACTAGGTCCGGATGCGTGTGCAAATTCTCTAGTTTCAGATTTAAACAATCTGATTGCTACTTTAGTTTCTGAAAATGTTTTCCAGTAGCAACACACCCTGATTGTGCAACCACTTACCCTCAGAGTTAATTGTAACCATATGAGTACACAATGCGCGTTCTTAAAGCTATTTCAAGGCACACTGATATAGGATCAAACCACAAT
Organism: Rhinoptilus africanus; assembly: GCA_013400135.1. NCBI lineage: Eukaryota > Metazoa > Chordata > Aves > Charadriiformes > Glareolidae > Rhinoptilus > Rhinoptilus africanus. The sequence goes on from VXBO01007347.1 coordinate 190,583, forward strand.
ATGTAATTTATTTTAGAAATTACAAAAGCAAAATTATCTATATTGAGATATTAAACCATCACAATTTAAGTGACATAAACCAAAGGTTTCTTTAATCCCTTGCCTACTAAATTCAGTGTATTTAAAAAATAAAATCTACAGCGAAATATTTTAGCTGTCGATTTAAAAATAAACTCTTAGTTACACAATAATGTTGGTGGGTTTGTTAATTAAAGAAAAAATAAACCTTAATTCCACTGTAAGCACCACCTGCTGATTGTCTAACAAGTGCAGTGTGCAGCCGGATACATTTTAGCTCACCTATGTTATCCCAGCGACTTCTGGGAGAAATTAGTGCTGACATGTTTTAGTTAGGACAGTTTTACCTTCCAGGCCTTGAGATGTAAACTCTACAAAGCTCCCATGGAGTAATTATTTAAATTATATGAACTTTCCGATATTAAGACAACCTGAGATCATGGCTACACCAGTGAGCAATGTTGACCTCGCCGCAGCAGGCATTTCCACCAGGTTATTAATTTAAGATTTCATCAGAATGGCTTTGAACTGACATGTCCGCCTCTCCTGGGCGGGCGCTCGATGGAAAGTGCTTGAGTCTTCCATATATTGCAACTCCCAGTGATGTGTGGTTTGTACCAGAGGCTGGATATGTGTATGAACTTGGCACGTAGCTCGACTCTTCATGAGACACTAAAATAACTAGTTCCTGCTTGGTAGGCAGTTTTGGGGATAGTTCTGAGGCCACGTTTTTGAGGTCAGACACCACCTTACTTCTTAGGGCTGTGGTCCAGATTGAGTGTGATGATCTAGCAAAGTAAACTCTTGTCACATTGCTGTTTCATTGCAGGTATTCCGGCAGCTGACATGACGCCCAGCACATTTTGCGTCATGTACTTCCTCTGGTCTGTCGTCTGTTTTAGTGTCAGCCTTTTTAGTCTGAAATGACCCTGTTAGATCAGACTTGGCCCAAAACGCTGATTCTATAAAATTAGTGATTCAGTATTCTTATTATTATTCTACTTACTTGCATACCCAGACGTTTTAATTGCGGTCGTTAACCACTTCACAAGCACTAACATACTTATCCGTTTAATGCTACTGTGGTAGGGAAATTTTTCCTCCTGTTTTGCAAGTTGGTAGCTGACCCACTGAGAGATCAAGGGCATTTTGGTACTGCATAAGGTAGACTCTCCATTCTATGCCATCTACAATCAAGATGCAGCAAACAACTAAGATTACTTTCTATTTTTCCATTTTTTTAAAGTAACTGAGCCACATAAGGCTTCTTAAGGCTGATTGTACACCCAAAAGAAGGTAGTTGCTGATGAAGCAAGTGATTTGCTCATGCTTGGTGATCTTTCAGGAATCTACTTGGTTTGGATGTCTGTGGTGTGAGAGAGCAGACACGAGCACTGATGTCAGCAGAGACTTCACATTTTGAAGACAGTTGTCCAGGAATAAACTCGTCAAGCCATAAGCATTTCATCCTGCCTGTGTGCACATTTGCTGGTTGTGCATATTTCAGTGGAGTAGGGGAAGGGATGGGGAGAGGAGGGAGGAGAAAGGAAAGGAAGACAAAGGGAACTTCCTTTAGAGAATCAAATAATCTGCTGCTTGCTCCATTGTAACTCCTTTGGGCAAAAATCCTTCCTGTATCCATTTAATCTTTTAAATGGTGATATGTTCCTGCCATAGGAAATTCTGTCTCTGACTCAAGACTTATCTGAGGCTCAACAAGAGTAAAAGCTAGCAGTGAGGTATTAGAGCTTGAAATAAGGCATAATTTAATCAATGTTTTTAAAACATGACCAAGAATACACGGCCAGATTTTATGCTTTGGACATTTCATGTTTCTGGAGATAAGATACTTGAATGCACAGAACTTCATTTGTTGCTTTGCAAGGAATCTTTGGAGTGCTGTACAATTAACTTACTTCTAATGCTGTGGCTACAGCACAATAATGACTTAAACTTCTACTGAGTAAAAGCAGATCCAAAAGCTGTAATGGATAAGCAACGTGGCTTGTGCAGTTAACGCTCATGTGTTTATTGAGGCAAGGTATGTTAAGTGTAAACCAAAAACTTTTGTTTAAGTGAATTAAAATCCTGTTCATGAGAGAGAGAGAAACTTTATTAAACAGACATTTACATGTAACTACCGAAACAAGGATATGGACATAGTGTATATTGACGGATAGTGCTCCTCATTGTGTTTCGAATACGCTATAACATCCCTTGAAAGTAAATAATCTATTTTGAAACTGGGGACTGCAGTGAGATGGCTAAAGAAATGGTATAATAAACAGCGGGGTCGGAATGGGACAGTTGCTCTTCTGTATCTTAAGCCTCTTTGGTGACCTCTTGATCTAGCCTCATATAAAGCAAAAGGAACTCCATTAAACGTCTAAAATTCAGGAAAAACCAATAAGAAGTATTAGATTTATTTGCATTAATGGCTCACAGGTAATTAAACATAGATCATCTCTCATTAAAACGTCAGGTAAAAATTTTTTTATGAAACAGAGAACCATGTACAATTTCTTTCTTGTGTTTTGCAATGTCAGTTTATGAAAGTCACCTGGTCTTTTAAAAGTCAGTTTGTGTAAAGAGATTAACACTGTTACTTTTTTTCTCTAGGAGTTAAGAGAGGACAACATCATATTAATTGAAACAAAGGCCATGCTAGAAGAACAGCTAACAATGGCAAGAGCTCGTGGTGATAAACTGCATGAATTGGAGAAGGAAAATTTGCAATTGAAATCCAAACTTCATGATGTAGAGCTGGTACGCCTTCTCTTTTTCATTAGGCTAATTTTTTGAACTTCTGGTTTTATGCTGGGTCACAGATTCATGCCACCAAAACCAGTGGAGACAGGCAAATGAATCAACAGTGCTTTTAAAGAGGTCTTTAGTTTGAACTTTACGTGCATGAATTCTTGAAATACTATAATGTTAACAGTGTAAAAATTAGCAATGCTACTTTGTGTGAGACTGATTAATTTTCTGCAAGGCGATGTATCTCAACTTTAAACTACAGGTTGCTTTTATGTGTATTGGTAAGAGCTATGTTAAAATCTGTCAGTTAAGTAGAAATCTCTTAGATATAGGAAGAGAAATCTACTGTAGTAAATGATCTTTCTTGGGGGAAACAAAACCTCCAGCAATTACAGTGACTCTAAGACTCCATTACTGCTGTAAAAGCCACAAAATTCCAAAATTTATTTCTGTGTAAATCAGAGACATGGCATGGTTGCTTCATAGGCAAGGAAACATAAGAAGTGGCAAATTATTGTCTACAAACAGAAAGCAACATTGTATATTATAATCCCACTAGAAATAATAAATACTCTTTGATCTCTTGTATTTTACTTAACAGTCCTCCTGTTATCCCGCTGTATTTTGAATTCTGGTGGTTAAACTGGAAGGGAGTTTAACTCCATAGGGTTTCTAATAGGGTTTCTTGGAAACAAAGATGTTGAGGGTGCTGTGTGGAGTTAATGTTTAATGACTGATTCAGGGCATTGTAAGGGTCATGTCATGCTCTAGCTTTTCCAAAGTGGTGGGTGATTTTGAATGATGCTTTTCTAGGTGACCTGATGAATTTTTGGGTGATGCTTTCAGAAAATTTGGGAGACTCTGAGACACCCCTTCAGCTCCCACAAATGCAAATGGCCAAAACAGTCACAAGAAGCAACAGCAGACTGATTCTCCAGCTCTGTTTTCTGGATATTTTAAAACCTAAATTATGAGGTAGTTGTTAATTGCTGATCCATATGACTGGATCCAGATTTGATGTGATGAGTTGAAGAAGCTCAGTAGGATTTAAGGATAAATCTGCAGAGTCTCCAGAGTGTCAGTGCATGCTGCTACATGTTTTTGAAGAGCTTAGCTCTGGAGACAGCGTGAATCCAGCCTGTCTTACTAGCCCTGGCTTGTACCAGCCCTGTCGTCACCCAGTATGTTCTCACTCCAGTCACACTCCCTCCAAGAGTATCATGGACCTGAGCTGACTATAAAGAGGGACAGTTGGGTGTCACTGCGCTGCATCCTGTGGCACATATGGCAGCCCATGGCAAACATTTAATGCTGTACACATAGTTCAATATAGAAGCACACAGTGTTTAAGGAGATTCCTCTACCATCAAACACGTGTTGTGCTTGTAGCAGTTCAACTGACAGAACAATCTTATGGATAAGCTGAATGTGCATTTTCATTCGTGCGTGTCTTGGCACAGGACCGAGACACGGACAAGAAGAGAATTGAAGAGCTGCTGGAGGAGAACATGGTCTTGGAGATTGCGCAGAAACAGAGCATGAACGAGTCTGCACACCTAGGCTGGGAACTGGAACAACTGTCTAAAAGCACAGATCTTGCAGACAGTGAGTACCAGCTGAGGCAGCTCTTGGTGTGCTTGTGGGCTCTTTCAGAGTAGACAGGACGGTTGGCTGAGATGGGAACAGAAGTTCGGTCCAACCTTGGAGAACTTCTCTCATTCAGCCGCTTGACTTCAAATTCAGTTTTTCCAAACTTCCAAAATTTATTCATTCTAGTTTCTTTCACTTTCTTTTGAAAGCATTAAAATGTTTTACTTTTATTTTGTTCCTCACTGAGAAAGTGACTTTTAAGTCAAATGATAAAAGTTAAAAGTTAAAAAAAAGAAAGCTTGGTAAATGACACAGCAGAAATGGCACAGCAACCACTGGATATTTCTAACTGAATGACTGGGAGGAGTCTGTGATCTTTAGTGTTCTTTAGTACAATTAGTACAGACGATTAGCTGGTCTTTAAGTCCCAGGAAGTAGTGTATGCTGAAGTCATTTATTTTTACTAGATACTGAAAAATGCGTACAGCTAAAATAACTGGCTGAGTATTTTTTTTGAATGGTTGATTTGATTTCCATAACTATCACAAACATAACTAATGCTTCCTTCACCAGTCGGGTTTTAGCATTGGTTTGTGTCTAACGTTCATTCTGTCTGTAATGCCAGCCTAAATAACAATGCTAAATGGAGCCTGGGAAATTCAAGCTATTTTGTGCAGTTTAATGATTAGCTTTAATGGATTATTTACCTGATTCTGCTAAGACTTGCATGTTTGGCTTAGTGTACCAGCAACAGTTTAACTTGAAGACAAAGGAATAAATTTGAGCAAGCGGATGTTCAGTTTTCAGCAAAGCTGTCTAGAAGAATAGCTTTGTTTTGTAAAATAACCAAGTGTGTGCCTGACACCGATTGTCAAATTTGCTTGCTGTCTGGGATCTGAGTTCTCTTTACTAAGATTGATGGCTAATTAATTGTTACTTTTAATTAATAACCTTGCAGAGCAGGTTTACCTTAGCTTGAGAAGGGAATGGCGCTCCATTCCTCCTTATGTGTAATTGAGGATATTACTTATTATATTAGTCAGTAGGGAAAAAACACAGTCCTCTCAAAACCTGCAAATTTTGATGAAGAGTATTTTAGGAAAATTTAAAAAGTCAATTTTGTATGAAACGAGGTTTTGAGGTGAAGGGTAGCAATTATTCCATGTGAAACAGAGGGTTGCTTTTGTAATTATTCAGGTGCTGAGCAGAGAAATTAATAGAACAATGAGGCTTTGCTGCTGGGAGTTAATGCGGAGAGGTAGTGAGACTTCTGATATACAAACATTCGGAGTAAAATAACATCTCTGTCATAAAACTTGCGTAAATGTTGTTAGTTCTCAGATTTCAACTTCAGACACTTCTGTATGATCAACATTCTGCTGGATGTCCTGTGGCTGGGTACCTGGTAGTAAAATATTCTCCCTGATTTGGCATGTTCTTGATGAAGTAGTGGTGAAGATGAGCATTGAAACTCACTTCTGTAAGAGTTTTTTCCATGAGTAAATATGATCGAATACCTAAATTTTCACTAGCTTTTGGAAGTGCACCGTCTTGCTGTTTTAGCAAACACTTCGCAGTGGTTTACATTCTGCCTCAATTGATTTCCTCTGATGGAAGTACCAGAGGGTGTCAAAGTATATTTTGCTACTAACATTAAACATGCTACTAACATGACTAAAGCAATGTTAAGAAGAGTTAGGAAAGTAAGTAACTTTTAAGATGGTTATCAGTTCAGGTGCTTCCCCATTTCTTAACTTCTTAATCGTTATCAGTGAAAATGGGTTCCGTTTTTAACAAAGTGTTTATTTAGCAATCAAGCTGAAATGATAAGGATCTGACTGCAATTATCTTCATACAAGTGAATCTTAAGGACCTAGGAAGGGAAAAACTTGTGAATTGGTTGGTGCCACTTTCTGATTCTCATGTTTCAACAGCCAGAAAGTCCTTTGTGTTTGAGTTGAATGAATGCGCTTCGAGTCGCATTCTGAAGCTGGAGAAGGATAATCAGAGCTTGCAGAACACAATCCAAGAGCTGAGAGATGCCTCCTTGACCTCCAGAGAGAGCAGCCTGAAGTTTGTGGAACTGGAAAAGGAAAATCAACAGCTTAGCAAAAAGGTAATTTGCTCATGGGAACAAACAGGAGTCTTGGGTTCTTAAACACAGTGCACGCAGGGCTGAACGGCATTCCTGAACAACGAGGGATTGCAGGGAATTCACCCACGTTCCCCAGAAGACTGGGCATGTTTTGGGGCCCATCTGTTTAAATCGCGTTCTAACACTGGTGTATTCTATTGCCTTCTATTTCACTGCCTACTTACGGGCATCGTTGTAACCAAAAATGACTGTTCTTGTTTCATAAAAGCTGTCTTTCAGTGCTCGTTTGCCCCTCTCTGATTGTACTGTTGATTGTGTCCCTTTCTGTGGTCTTATGGCAGTCACCACTAGGTAAGGGAGCCATGGACACACTGATTGTTTTTTTGAAAGTTTTATATTGTTTTCACATAAGTCAAATCACACAGGTGAATTCAGGTTAGTATATTTTTAAATGAGTCTTTTGCCACCCATAATCCTGGATCAGCTATTTGCCTTGTCCTTCTGGCTCTTAGAAGTTCTCTAGTGTCTCCCATTCTGCAAAGATCTGGGTTCTTTTAACCTTTGTAACAAACATGCGGGTCATCACTTATATATAAAAATAAATTTTAAATGTGTGTTACACTTTGTTATTAACTGTGATTATGTTTAGCTGAAATGCCAGTTCAGTGCTTGTCCTTGTGAAACATAGTGCTGAGTTCACCTCCAGCCACTAGCTTTATTTTTGCTTGGCAAATTACTAACTTGCATCTTGAACTCTGATTAATTGAGCTAAGTGCCAGTGGGGAAAGAAGATGCTTCCTAGTCTGAGTATAAAAAAAGGTGCCACGTCAGTTTTTTTCACATTTCTACCTTTGCTAAATTATCCAGAGCGTAAGGCTCATGTCTCCTTTCCCCTTACTGCTGTAACCTGTGTGTGTGTGAGACACTGATAGAAAGATTTCAGTTCTGGCTGGCCTGTGGGCTGGCTGAGTGCTTTAAAGGGCGAGGGGAGAAGGAATATGGGTATGAAATGCTGGTCACGGAGTACCAGATTGTAACTAGCAGAGTGCCAGTTTCTCTGCCAAGGAAAACAGGTATCCATCACCGGATCATTCCATCTTCTGGAGAGATTCTTTTTCCAAGTTGAGAGACCAGTTCTGCTTCTTGGCTTTCTTCTGTGAACAAGGAAAACTCTAAAAATTGAGTTCACTGTACTCCTCCTTCCACCCTCCCTTTTATGACCTGTTGTGTATGAGTAATTCACTCCAGCTCTAATTTTCATGCTTAAAATTTGAGATCAAGGCATATAAAGCACTCAGCAGATACCTGTGGTGTACAGCAATTCAAGTCACTTGAACAACTGTGGTCAAACCTTGGCTTTGCCCCAGGCAGATTCCTGTGGGCATCTCTCGTTAGGGCACTGTATCCGTGCCAACAGTTGTGATTTCCAGAATTAGTCTGATGTTTTTGATGATGATGAATGCGTTGACATGATGGGGTCACCTATAGGTCTGGTAGTTAAATAAGGAAAAAAAATAATATTGGGGAATGCCTGTGTGGTGAAGGAGGGGGGCCACTGTGTGTATCAGACCGATGAGCAAAAAAAAATGGCAGGTAAAAATACTGCTGTTCAGAACAATTGAAATGCATGAACTCGTCACCAGAGAAACACGGGACATAATGGAAGCTGTTCACTGAATGCCACAGCCCAGTCAAGTTGTTGATGGACTTCACCCCCATTCATGGAGATTTGGGAAAAAAGGTAGTAAACACTATTCTGTAGTCTGTGTGAGACATGCAGTTGAGACCTGACACGTGGTATGTAAAATAAGCTTGGTTTGAGATGTTTGAACTCATTGGGGCTTTTTGAATTTTCTCTTTCTCTAACGTGTTTTTGTATTTCTCTCGCATATGTATCCCTGTATTTAGAGGGAATTCATGTCCACAGGGGGTGTGCTAGGGAAAAGGGGGATAACAGAAGAAGTCTCTGATGTGGTTACTACAGTAGGCAGAGGAGAAGGCAACAGTTCTTAAAAACTGTTGCAGACAAGCACATATAAAGACACAGGACAAGAGATAAAGTGTTCTTCTCAAATGTGTTGTGCCTGTGGGCTTTTTTGTAACTTTCCTGAGATAGTCATAGTAAAATCTTGCCTCCCTAAAATCGTTTAACTGGAGTCAGATTTCATCCACCGTCTGAGACTTTACAAAATTGTTGTTTGAGTATGCTTGGCTATCTACTGATCTAGTGCTTGGAAGGATCATGTATCCAGAAGAGGATTATTCAGGTAGTACAAGGGGAGATGATACGAAGGAAAAGTCACATACATCTTTTTCTCCTTTCTTGCAAAGTTCTCAGACGCGCTAATAACAGAAAACCCTCCTTTCAGGCACAGTCAGGTAGTAGCAGTGCAAGTAGCTATCTGTTTTCTCTGCATTCCTGACTTTTTGGACCGAAACAAGCTGTAAACAGTAGTTTCTTAGTTGCCTCCAGTTTTCTGGGAGGTGCTAATGAAGACCAGCTATTGCTGAGTTACTCAGTTTGTTCCAGCTTTCTCTGAACAGCTCCTTTGAGCCCAATGAACCTCACCATGGTTACATTTCTGACTGTTAAGCCCTTCTTATCTCCAATCTGGGCAGCCCCTGCTTGTTTAAACACTTCCTGTAATGAGGCACGTGTTGACATAGGCAGAGCCCAGCCTCCAGCTATTTCCAACTTGTAAGAATTATGGTTAATACCTTTTTCATTGACTTTTTCACTGTTGGCAAAGTTAATAGTACCAACAAAAAAATGAGCTGGTACTTGTGCAGAGCTGTAGGTGCTCACAGTGCGTTACAAGCATAAAAAGGAATGTTTCCTGACTCGGGAAGCCTCGTTCTCTGAACTTCGTGCTTCTAAATACTGAAGAGCTACTGTTTTTTGGTGCTTAGTGCATTATGAGGACATCTTTCAAAGGAAGGGAGTAAGAAGACATCGTTCACTGTAGGACTAGGGCCTTACCACAAATCTTTCAAATCCAGTGTTGTCACCTGTTGGGGAAAACAGGGACAACAGAGCACAGGGACAGGAATGGTAAACTTAGAAATTCCAGTGCTTTTCCTCTTTTCCTGGTTCTATTTTGGTTTTGGTTTTTTTTTACTTCTGTTGCTCACTGAATTGCCTTAATAACTTTCTCCATGTTCGCTGGTAGATTAAGGCCATCAGTGATGGAGAGGCTAGAAGGAGGCAAGGCCCTGAGAAAGGTGAGCACCAGAAACTTAATCACTGATGACAGGAGCACAACAGGGCATGCGGGCAGGCAGGTGAAGCATTTCTGACAGCTGTACCATATATGCTCGGGTCTTAATAGGCATGAAGGAGGTTCTTGACATTGCGAGAAAAACAAAGCAGCCCATTTCCTCCTCTGAGACTGGCAAGCAGTCAAAATAATTGAATAAGTCAATGAGTCAAAATAAAGTGCACATGGTCATTGTGTCAAGCCATGGCTAATGTGCTTCGGTGTGTTCTCTCCACGCAGATTGAGAAATTGCAAAATCAAATTGAAAAAGAGAAGCAAAGTAATCAAGATCTGGAGACCTTGAGTGAGGAGCTGATAAAGGATAAAGAACAGCTACAAGTCGTCATGGAGACTCAAAAAGCTGACACAGACAGACAGGTGCAAACATTTCAAATGCAATATAAAAGCGTATGCTCAGTAGAGGTAAATGAGCGATGCCATTTAGAACATCTGGTTCTTTCAGAGAGATGGGCCAATTTGAGAGCTATTAAGTGCAGGTTGAACTTGTTCAAATGTAGGTAAAAGACTTCTTCAAGCAAAAAAGCCCAGTATGTTTTGCTAGCTACTGCTCCTGCTGCCATAGGGGGGATCTTCAGGATGTTGTAAGGACAGACCTTCCCTCTTTGGGGGGAAAAAAAGCCCTGGATCTTATGAAATGGGATACCAACTGTTTTTAGGATATGCAACTAAAACCCTGTTTTATTGTAGAAGATTGGTCTTCTGCCAGCTGTAGGTCCCGATTGGTTTGGTTGGGCTTTTTGTTTGCCACCCAACCTTTTTTTCTCTATTTTAAAAAGATGCTGAGAAAGCATTTATGTCTTTTGGATTGATATTTTGAATGCCCTTCAACTTTTACTACTGTACTGTGGTTCATGTGCGATGCCTTGAAATTACCCTATTATAGGTTTTTGCAAGGTATCATCTGTATTAATTTGACTAGTGAAGAAAATGCAGGCATATATCATTGGAGACTGATCTGTATGTTTTCAACCTGTATTAAAATTAACTCCAAGTTTTGTGGGGTAAAGATCAAATAACCGAATGACTTGTTTGTTTAGTGCTTTTCATCTTGAACCATTCATGCCCAGACTCTTCTACCTGGGAAACTCTGCTTTACCACCAAAGCCCTACATTTCAGTTAGAACACATACAGACTCTTTGTGGTAAGAATTAATGGATGCTTCACAGGTAGAGCAGGAAGGAAAACCAGAAGTATCCTCAATCATCAGAAAAGGGCAGATTCTGATTTTTTCAGGCCTAAGTCCTTTCTGATTTCTGTAGATGTTGTCTAGATAAAAATCAAATGCAAATTGCAGACAAAATCACAATTGCTTCAGTGGAAATCGAACCAGTGGGGTAAATGTACTGTTCTTACAGAAGGCACATCCTTTATGAGATCTATAACTGCTATAAGTTTTCAAACGTTTTGGGATTTCTAACATTTATCAGAGATAATTTTGTTTTCAGATCCCAAAGATGAATGTAATCCTAGACAGAAAGGTATCCTTTTTTAGGAACGATTCCTAACAAAGCGTCCTTCTCCACAGTGTTCTCTGAAGGTCCCCTGTCTACTTTTTCACTCTGCCTCGACCTTCTTATCTGGTAGCAGGAATATAGCACTATTTTTAATTTGTTAGAATCACAGGTTACCAGAGGTGACAATTCTTTTTCGTTAGTTTGGGTTGTTGCTTTAGTCAGGGAAAACTGTTGAGAAATTTGTCTTGGATTAAATGGACATGGGTTTGTTAATGATAATCTCTGTGCTTCAGGACTAATTTATACTGCACTTTGTAAGGTAGATGAGTAACATTTGCATGACTTTTTTATTGTTTATGTAGATAAAGGACCTTAAACAAGAAAATGATCACCTTAATCAAGTGGTCTTATCCCTGAGACAAAGATCTCAAGTGAGCAGCGAGGCAAGAGTAAAAGATATTGAAAAAGAGAACAAGATCCTTCACGAAACAGTTACAGAGACGAGTAGCAAACTGAGCAAACTGGAATTTGAGAAGAAACAATTGCAAAAGGATTTTGACCAGGTTAAAGAAAAAGTGGAAAGAGTGGAAGAAATGGAAAAAGAGCTCCATCGGCTGGAGAGGGAGAATGAACAGCTCACAAAGAAGGCAGCAGCGATGAAAATAGTGACAGAAAAAGTGGAAGTTCTTGAGCAGGAGAATGGAGATTTGGAAGTGGAAAATAGGAAGCTAAGAAAATCCCTGGACACACTGCAGAATATTTCCATCCGGCTTGGGGACCTGGAAAGGGACAACAAGCAATTGGATGAAGAAAATCTTGAACTTAGGAGAGTGGTGGAGACCATGAGATTTACCAGCACAAAAATGGCACAAATAGAAGCAGAAAATAAAGATTTGGAGAGGGAAAAAGAGGATTTAAGAAAGAATGTGGAAATGTTAAAAGCAATGAGCAAGAAGTCAGAGAGGCTGGAGCTAAGCTATCAGAGTGTCAACTCTGAAAACCAGAGACTTCAGCAAATTGTGGAGAATAGCAGCAAAAAGATCCAGGAGCTAGAAAAAGAAGTACAGGGAATGGAGAGTGAAAATCAGGTCCTTCAGAGAAACCTTGAGGAGCTAAAGATTTCTGCCAAACGGCTCGAGAGATTAGAAAAGGAGAACAGAGCCCTCGAACAAGAATTGTCTCAGCTTGAGAAGGACAAAAAAATGCTTGAGAAAGAAACGAAACGGCTTTGGCAGCAAGTGGAGCTGAAAGATGCTATTTTGGATGATAGTACAGTAAAGTTGGCAGTTGCTGAGAAAGAAAACAAGACACTAGAAAAGGAAATTGCTCGATTCAGAGATTCATCTAATAAGCTGAAAGAATTTGAAAAGGACAATAAAGATCTCATAAAGCAAGTTACAATCGATAAAAGAACACTAGCTACACTGAGAGAGGTAAGCAAATAGTACTACTGTTTTCAATACGATGCTATTTTTTATTTCAGCTCTGTGAAGTACCAAAGGGAGACATCTGTCCCATGACTATTTAATACATGAGCCAGCAGATCTTCACAGCCTTAATAGCCATCATGGGATAGTATTGCCTTGGAAAGTGGAACCTGCCAAAAACTGCCATGTGCCACTTTGTGTCCACAAGCACAGTGCCTCCAAATGACATCTTTTTTCCTACGGCATAGGGTTTTAACACAGCTCCCATGTGGCAGCTGTAAACCAAAGACTTTGATTCTTTCCCTACCCCTGTGACCACAAAATTGTTTGCTAACACGAGAGCTCCAGCAGGGGAGATCGACTCTTAAGCCTAGAAATTAGAGCACTTGTTGAGTACACATTAACATTCCTGTTCTAAAACAGACTTAGCTAAGACAAGAACTGTCGCAGATGACCAACACAACGTTTTCAATAGCAGCTGCACCGAGTTTTTGTTTTATAGCTACCTACAGCATTTGTCCCCAAAAGCTGTCCTGCAGAGGGAGAGCGGGCTGGGCAGCTGTTGTTGAGCAGCAGCAATGACTTCCAGCACCCCTCTCCACTGCAGCACGCAGTAATCACGCTTTTCCTAGTAGTGATCCTTTAAAAATGCACAATTAGCCGTAGGACATTGGCAAACTAATGGTGTGTGTGCAAGAACTGATGCTCTTATAAGCGGCCTATGAGCAAACCGAGGTTATTGGAACTTGCTCTCATTGCCTGCCCCAGCTGCTGTCCTGCCAGAAACAGGATTTCCTCTGAAAGCATTCAAAGGAAAACAGTCGATGCTGTAGTAGCTCAGTGAAATAGTTTGCAAGACTAATGCAGTAAGCAGTTTCTTACATGAAGATTTAGTTTTATTTCAGTTTTTGAAACGTTGGTATAGTTTCAAGGAGGGGAAAAAAAGTTTATCAGAAACATTTGAAAGAATCCCAAGTTGTGCTTCTATTCAACTTTCCTTAAAAATAATAATAAAAAAAGACTCTCTGAGAAGGCTTCTTTTTAATCTTTCCCTTCTCAGACTTCTGCAGATTTCCAGTGGTGCAGACCCATACAGAAGCGTATCTTCTTTTCCTTAGTTACTTTCTATAGATTCTACAGGAGTTTATGGATGTTCAAGGGGAGATGTTTACAGACCATGGACTGGCACTGACCTTAACCTTACCTGTTTTTCTCTTGCCACATGAATGAGTATGTGACTAAATTTGTGATATCAGAGGACTAGTGAATACCTACAGTTTATGTTTAGCAAAGTATTTTTTAAAATTTTTATTCTTGCTTGTGTTTGATATCCAGGATAATTTTTTTTTCTTACTTGAAGTGCTTCAGTAACTTCATTGTTCTTTCTTTATGCCTTATTTAAGAAAACTTACGGGCAGAAACATGAGCAATGTAGTTCTTTATGGTACGTTTGCTTTTCAGAGTATTCTGAATGGTAGGAATCTTTGAACTTGGCTATGCACCAAAAATGATTTGTCCTCTTTAACCATGCAGGCTGGTATTATGGCTTCTCAGGCCATTTCCACTCAGACCACTTTACTGGCATAACAACAAAGCATTGTCCCAATATACCTTCTGGAACAATTCCATCAAATCTCCTCCTCGTATGATTTCCTTTTCTGGTTCTGCTTAAGTTTCTTACAAAGAAACCTAAATGAAACGAGAACAGGCCAGGAGTTACCAGAATAAGTGACCAAGCACGCTGGACTCCAGAGCTGTCCTGTGTCTTACACGACAATGTAATTGTGCTTTTCTAATTTTGGCAGTAAGTTACCCTGTCAGAAACTCGGAGTCAGTAGTGAAAATGCGCTGTTACCAACTCCCTTGGTAGTAACATCTCAACCATACTGTCTCAGGAAACTTTCATTCTGAAGTTCTGCCCCTCCTCTCTGTGTGTGCCAGTGTTGGCTGGGCTTTTCAGCAGGGCTTTTTCTCCTGTCTCGGAGGTGGGAACTCCCTCTTGCTGGTGTCCCTTGACCCTCACACATCCCTTCGGTGGCTCAGGGGCAGAATGTCTCCTGGCCCCGCACACATTCCCTCTTCGGGCAGGCAGGCAGGATGCCAGCGCTGGCAAAAGTAATTCAGTGGAGTGAGCGAGACAAAGGCCAAAACAAGCATTCTTCAGATTTATTCGAAGTAAACTATGAATAAAAGCAATCAGCTGTCAATGATGAAGAATTTAGGCTGACCACCTTGGAGCTGGGATTTTATCCCAATTACTTTTTCGGTCCTTCTTTAAAAAAAAATAAATCTGTAGTGCTGGATAATTATCGCCACCCCTTGCACAGCAACTAATCATGTTTGTGCTGTTGCAGGATTTGGTCCTGGAGAAGCTGAAGAGTCAACAGTTGTCTAGCGAGCTGGACAAACTGAGCCAGGAACTGGAGAAGATAGGGTTGAACAAAGAGCTGCTGCTACAGGATGACAACGGCAATGACGACACGTAAGGAAACTGAGCTCTCTTAGTCATTCTTTTGACTCTGCGGGCTTTTCTTCAGCCTAACTCAAGCCCTTTGCCTTTCTTTTTGGTTCTCATCTGTCTCGCTTCACTTCCCCGTAGTAATTCGGGACATAAAGCATATTTTTCAGTAGCAAGCTTGGCAGTATACTGCAAGTTTTGAAAAACTTTTTCTTGGATGGAAGGAAGAAATGCCATTTTCTCTCTCTGTGCTTCCCAGTGCTACTGCAGTCCCCTCTGCTCCCCAGTAAAGTAGCTGGGTAGCTATTTCAGTGTGTATTCCTCCTCACATTCTCTTTAAAAGTAACTATAGTGTCTAGTAGTGTCTGTCATTACTCCCTGTAATTGGTGATCAAACCACCTGTTAATATAAACACAGATGTTGCCTAAGAAATTCCTGATTGTAAGAAATGCTTTTGCAAGTCCTATAGTAATGAACAAAGAAACCCCAGCAACCACATGTGTGTGTAGGCCTCTTGGTGAGACCTAGTTAGAGAAATACACCCATCTCGTAGGAGCCTTTAGCATCTACTGCAGGTTTTTCTCCTTGTCAAGAATGTACAAAAGAGCTGTGAGAAGAAAGTTCTGTAGTGCAATTAGGGGAAAATTAAAATAAAAAAAAAAAATTTAAGTTAATGTAGCTCTTAGATATGTATGTAGAAGCATGCTGGCATTACCTCTTAAAATTGATTGGATTTTCTAAAAGCAGCAGCAGATGAAATAATTTTCCCGAAGAAGCAAACACGTGTAATGTAACATGTGGTGAGATGCGGAATGGGTGAAGGTGAAGTCTCATATATAGACTCATATATATATATATGGCTCGTATCCTAGTAGCTGAAAGATGGTTTTATGTCTTTCAGAAAATACAAGATTCTGGAGAGCAAAACTGAATCGGCACTAAAAACAACACTAGCTGTGAAAGAGGAAAAGATTGCAATGCTGGAAGCTCAAGTAAAAGACTCTCTGAACTTGAACCAGCAGTTACAGAATGATCTAAATATGGTAAGAAGTTAACTGTATTTTAATTGTTGATGATGTGGTTCTGCACATTCACATGTGTTTGGGTTTTTTACTCAGCAAGAACAGGTTAACTCTACTTTTCCCCCCCCACATACACGCACTTCCCCAAACCCTTTTCTCACTGGTCAGCTTTCTGTATAATGGCACCAGTTTCAGCAAAATTGTTGGGCTGGGGGCACGACAGGAGTTTTTTTACATAACCACTATTTGCAATCTTGGTTTTCCCATGCTTTTTTCATTACCGTGGTGTTGTTTTTCTGCCTTGTTTAATGAAAGCATAGGCTGAGGAAGCCTGCAGTGGAAACGTCTCACCTAAGAACAGCCTGTTTGTTAGGTGACAGTGAGCTTGAGCCCTGACTCAAGGGCACCTGACTTGGAGGTCCAAGAGACGTGGGTTCCTCCACCAGTCAGTGTCTCAGCTTCCCGGTCTGTGAAGTGAGGGTAATGGTTCTTGAATCCCTTGAAGTCCCTACAGCGCAAGAGAGGAATTACATATCCCATCATTATTAATATGAAATCCCACTGTTAAATCAGTGTCGAAGGTTGTTGCTTCTTGGCTTTGCAGGTAAAGAAGGACTTTGATGCACTTAAGCAGACCCAACAAGATGAGCAGTATGCTCAGAAGTCACTGAGGTATTCTGCAGAGAAACTCATTCCCAACCACCAAATGAATGAGAAATTGGAAGCAGGACACCGAGAAGCTACCATGGAGCTGCTTAAACTGAAGGACAGGGCAATTGAACTAGAAAGGAATGTAAGCTTTCTCCTTCTGTTTTATGTTATCCCTCAGACTTCCCTTGTGATCATGAGTGGGTTGCTGGGAACTGGATTTTTGAGTTTATAGGAATCTGGTGGGTTTTCTGGAGCACATAAGTCTACAAAATTGCACAGGTATGTCTTAGGACTGCCTGGGATTTTAATGCTATCTATATATGTCTTGTATAACGTCACTGCAGGGGATTAGTCCTGTCTATAACATCTGTCCTACCTTCATTTGATGCTGGGAAGAGTTTGCTTTTGCACATTTGTTGCAGAATGATCATCACCAATAGGTTCTCATTTTTGATAGGACTCCAAATGATCAGGACAGCTGTTTCGTTTCTTCCTGTCACCCCTTCAATGCCATCTCTCTTTCAGAATGCAGCCCTGCATACTGAGAAGCAGCTGCTTAAAGAACAGCTGAAGCACTTGGAAACACAGAATGTCTCCTTCAACAATCAGATCCTGACACTACAGAAGCAGAACGTCTTCCTTCAGGAGCACAATACTGCCCTGCAGACGCAGACGGCCAAACTCCAGGTCAGGACAGCCTTTCATCTCGGTGCCAGAAGACTGGATGTGATTATAGTAGTTTGGAGAAGATGACAGCTAATAGGCCATGTAGCGATGTAAAGATGAGGCCCATAAGGTGCAGCTTAGTTTGAGGTCTGAATTTCTGCAAGCTAGGAGGAAAAGGGGTTCTGTAGCTAATGTCTGGTAGCTATCTTTGTTAAGGTAGTTATTTAGAGAGAAACTTTTAAAATCAATACAGCAAAATCCAGTGCAGCTTCTGGAATAAAAGCTCTTTGCTCTTTTTTTTTCTGTTAATGTTGTGCCTGTGAAAGAGCTTGGAAGAAATGAGACACAAGTCAGCTCCCAAAAGGCGTTGTAGCAATGGGTTCCGGTCACAATTTTCACACTTTCCGATAAACTGTCAAAGTTGCCGAGGGAAAACAGATACTCTTAAACATTACTTTAATTTTGAAAAATAAACTTTGCTTGAAAAAGAAAACAGTTTTCAAGGACGACATTGGATTAGCTCTAGTATTTTTGAAGGGAATCTCCCCTTTCAAGCTTTTCCTCTCGCACGTTCACAGATACTTTTTTTGTTCTCTTTACTTATTTCTCACCTGTAGTTGAAGTATATAAGCAACGTATAAAATCAGTGCACTCCCTATCTACTGAAATCAGACTTGTTAGGAGTGCTGCCCCCGTACAGAGTGGTACAGTTAAATATGTTGAGTTTGGGTGAACTTAAGTTTTCATTACTTGTACACAAACGTGGAGTAACTTTGGCTTTGTACATGATTGTCGGAGATACAGCTGAGTTGTGAGTATTCCAGCTCATCTTGGTCTTCAGGCTGAAGAGCTTCTGCTAGTAAAACAGCGTTGTTTCAGTTTGGAGGTTATCCTGATACTTTTCAGACTACTGATAGCATGTGCATATTACCAGCAATACCAAAATGATGCCAAATTTTCCATAAATGTCTTAAGTTTACAAAGCAAGGGATGCGTTCTTGATTACTCTGTGCAGATATAAGCTGCTGCTACATGTTTGTTGTACGTACCAGTAAATGTAAATAAGTAATGCCTGCTTTTTATTTGAGAAACTTTAGGTAGAAAATTCAACCCTCAGCTCCCAGAGTGCTTCACTGATGGCCCAGAATGCTTTACTCCAGAATCAGCAGACAGCCAAGGAGAATGAGAATGAAAATCTTCTGAAGCAGAAGGAGCAGCTGAAAGCTGAGTACGAGTCATTGCTTCAGGACCACGAACACCTTGCTTCACTGCATGAACGGCAGTCCGCAGAGTATGAAATGCTAATAAACCAGCACAGCTGCCTGAAAACATTACACAAAAACCTGGATATGGAGCACAAAGGTCTGGGTGAGAGGTACGTACACGGTTCGGGGGTGTAGTGTAGCCGGAATATGCCCGTGTTACAATCTTAGCCTTTAATGTTATTCTCCAAGTACAAATGGAAACTACCGAGTGTTCCCCTGCAAAAGCGTCTTCTCATTATTGCTGTCATTAGGAGATTAGAGATGAAAATATTTGCCGAGTGGTAGATTTTAGACCTCTAAAGGTGGCAGACCACAGATGACTGGTGATATTTAGCAAACATGGACTTGGGTCTCGGGGATACTTTGTCAGAAATAGCTTAAATGCCTTTACTACATTTAAGGACCTGCGCTATAATAACATGCAGTCTTAAAAAGATTCTCCCAGTTCTGCTGTGTGGGGTATCTTTTCTAGTCATACAGTACAGCCTGCAGGTCACCTAGGTAATTACCTTTGTGTGAGCTATGTATCTTCAGAAATTCAAATCATTGCAGATTGTGCGTGGCATCAACCTCATGACCAAGGAGGCTCTCTGAAGGAAGATGTATTGAGCTAGCTCTGAGATGGTGAGAACTAGAAGAAAATAAATAATACAACACTATCTAAGGCTTTTGCTTCAGGCTCTTCAAATTAATTGTGAAATCAGAGTTATCTGTTTATTGTTTAGTCTCTAGTCATTGTCATTTTCTGGCAATTACGCATGGATCGTACGATCTCTATAGTGTACTACTACATGAATGCCACTCAGCCTACCTCTCAAATTTTTTCTTATACAATTCAGTGACTTTCCTCAAAATATCTGTATTTAGGGTCAGTTTCTGTCCAAGACCATGAGTTGGGTTTACAGCAACTCAATGGTGATCTTTGAGGGTGGACTACAAACTGCTGCTAAGCTTTTCTTACCCGAAGAGTGAGGAGCTGGCAATGCAACGTGTGGTAGATTTTGATAAAAACCAGAAATAAACCTATTGTGAGTAAAATACCCACCAGGGCTGTGCGACAGGACAGCTGCTTGGCTGTCAACTAAATGAGCTGTAAGTGATTACACAGCCACTGCTCCTGCTTACCAAGAGTCTCTCAGACTGATTAATGGTTCTCATTGATTCAGGCTTTGCTGGAGATTATCACCTTTGGGTGTGTTAAGGCTGTTTGCTGGGTTCTTTCTTTTCTTGATGAGTACGGATTATTAAACAGCTCTAGCCTAAGGAAAAAGCAGTTTTCTAAAAATAGGTTCTCTCTAGTGGTAAGTGCTCAGATCACCATTGTAAACATTAACAATTTGGACAGTCTGTTACCGAGATGGGACTGCCAGTCCGAGATGTTGCCAGGGAGCAGATGGTGGCTTTTTCTATACTCAAAGCAGGTTGATTTTGGCCATTTTAAGAGCACAGTGTCCTCCTCAGTAGATCAGTCTCAAAAGATACTTAGCAAGGTGATTTGTTGAAGGACAGCCTGTGTCTCCCTTTGGCTGTCAGAAGGGACATGTCACTTTTTTGTGTGTGTGTGTTTCGTTTTCCCTCCCATCATGTGCTCTGTGCAGTTCAGCTGGCTGAGGGAGCAGAGAGGAGAAAGGTAGAGAAAACAGTTGTAAAAAACCTGTTTTCCTCTGCCACTCTGAGCATTTAACTGCTAAGACGAAATCTCTCACTTCCAACTTCAGCTAGAACACACCACCTGCTAAATTTTCCCAGAGCAGCTCAGTGCAGACAAGAAATTTGCTTGTGCAGTGTCTAAGAGACAGCTTTTGCTTGGGTCCCAGCTCCAAGGTAATTGTTTTTTCTCTGTTGGTGACCGGGCTGTAGTCATAGTTTTGTTGCTTAAGGCAGGATTGTGCTCCACCACAAAACTGTGGCTGCAGCTCGTCTAGAAAAATCCACAGCAACTTTAGCTGGCTCCTAGACTCCTCTAACACTGTGTATAGCCAAGGTCCCCAAGGTTTCTGCAGTTCACTCTCATGCATTTTCACCACAGAGTATTTTCTGCACCTCAGCAAACTTCGTTAAACCTCCCTCGGCTCTATCTGCACAGTATTAGGCCATTTCACTGCAGTTACACACAACCCATTATTAAATCCCCACTGCGGTACTGTCATAGCCCAGCAAACCACAGGCATGCGGTGTTGACTTCGCAAGAAAAGGAGAGTTAGTGTGTTAGGACCGTTTACCGTTGATAGCACAATCTCAGTCAACACAGAAATGGACTCTTTTGCTGCATTTTTAAAAATAATTTACATATTGCACAGTACTAAGTGGAGATAATAACTAACTAGCTCCAGTTGATTAGCAGATCCTTGAATGTTTCTTTGTGGTTTACTCTGGAGAAGTGTAATTGTGCAGAGACACTGGAAAAACTCATCTCACTGGAAAAACAGAATCCCTGCCGTGGAGGCTGTCATGGTTTAACCCCAGCTGGCAACTAGGATCACGTAGCCACCGCTCACCTTCTCCCCTGCAGTGGGATGGGGAGAAGAATCGGAAAAATGAGGAAAACTCGTGGGTTCAGATAAGACTGTTTAATAAGTAAAGCAAAAGCCGCGCACACAAGCAAAGCAAAACAAGGAATTTGTTTACTACTTTCCATCGGCAGGCAGGAGTTCAGCCATCTCCAGGAAAGCAGGGCTCCAACTGGACCGGTATACTGCTTCCCGCTTAGTAGCCCTCTATAAAAATGAACAGAGTAGCCCTATCACAAAGAAATGGCAAAAGACAGCGCAGTTTCTGCAGAGGCCACAGTAATCCCTGCCAAGGGACTCACTGACTGTGGAGTTTGTCTTCTCCGACTCTGGATTGGCACACAGTCTGTTTTAAATCCTTCTTGGAGCTGGATGTGAAACCTTCCTCTGCTTTCAGGTTCTTCCATTTGTTGTATGGACATTGAATTTGAAATGTCCTGGAGCTGAATGGAGGAAGAGAACAAATAAATAAGGTTAATTAAACTCCACTGCTGTTACTGGGAATGAGTAGCAAAAAGCAGCTTATTGTCTGCGAAACAGGTACTTTTCTGTATGGCCCTTCAATGGACTGGAATTTGGGACGGGCTGTAATTTGACCCTGGGATGAAGGGAATGGTAGCCTGGAAGAGAAGCAAGTTGGCAGGAGTCGGTGCATTTGGTGCCATCTGCTGCTTTTGGTTTTGTTTTGAAGTTTTTGTGACCGCCGAGAAACTGCTCTGCATTCATCTCCGCTGGGATAGATGATGCTTGTTCTCTCTAGCTTTTTCAAGCAGTGCCGCATCTTCCACCTAGCTGCTGTTTTAAAATTGCGTAGAAGGATGTTTCTCCGTGACTGGTGCAGGTGTATCTTTCCAGGGATATCTTGGGGCGATATCTTTTCATCACAGTCACAGAAAAATGTGCTGATGACTTTTGGCATTCACAGCACCAGTGCCCCCAGTGGCTTCTACTGGGGTGTGTGTGTGCATGTGGGCAAAAACTGTAAAAAAGGCCACCAGAGGAAAAAAAAATAATCTTCTGAGAAGAGCTTGCTGTTCTGCGACGGGTCTGAACCTACCTCGTTCTTTGCAGGGTTTTCCGAATGCGGGTGGTGTGGGAGGCTGAGCCTGTGCCCAAGTGGCCTGTGTCACTGTTATTTATTGAAATTAAAGACATAGCTGATGGCATCTGCCCTCTGTCTGTCTCCCTCACCCCTGCGAATGGTTTGTACACAAAAATTGTATAAACTGAGTAACAGTGGAAGCCTGGACCAGTGCTGCTCTTGAGAACCAGTAGAGTCACGCAGAGGATGGGTCAGCCACCGCTTGAAGGGGTTTTGCCCTCAGCTCACTGATCCTGCCCCCATTATCCATCTGGAGTATGCAGGAGATCATTACCTATGCAGGATGCTTATTACCTAGGCATATAACTTAATATGCATTAGGTTGTTACCTAATAAACTGTTCACTGCTTTCTCGTTGCTTTTTGGCTGCTGCTTTCTGCTTTTCAGTCAGGTTTTTGAAACAACTTGACAATTGTAAATGGGATTCCAGTTTAATGGTGCAGTTTCCACTCTATCCTTTCTGTCTCATGCTTTTTACCAAATAATCAGAACCTGGAATTGAAATAAGGTTCTGGCAATTGCATTCCAGTTTGCTTTAAAAGTGCATTTCTTTTTTTCTAAAAGCCTCCCCGTTGACTTACAGACTACGCTGAATGTCCATGCATAGTGTGGAATTCTTCAGTCTCAGTGGATATTTAACCGCACAAATATGTATGAAACTAAGCAGGCAGGAAAAAAAAAATCCTTTCTGGTTGTTGTAGTATTACCTATTAAAAACCTTAAACTAGAGGAAGAAAAATGATTAAATGAAAGCTGAGAGTATACCACTCACTCCTCTTCTTGCAGATACAACAGTTTGATGAAACACAAGGCAGAATTGGAGGAATTGGAAATAATTTTAAAAACTGAGAGAGAAGTTCTGCAACAAGAGAGGAGATCAAATGCAGTAACCACTGGGGAAAATCAGAAGCTGAGGGAGGAACTGGACAGGTATGGTTTCCTTGCTGCATTCTTCTGTTTATCATTAAAAAGTCAATTTTGCAAACCACACAGTTGTTTTGCTATGTTGTGTTAACTGTAGCTCCACTGATGTGTCTGTTAATTTTTCTCAATTTCTGTCTTGTTAATTTGATCATTCTGTTTAATTCATTAAAGATTATCAGCTTCATGCTGTTATTCAGTGCTTCAAATGTGATCAGATCCCAGGACATTTGCTCATTCAAAATAAGCTTCCACGTGTGGTTCAGTTCACAAGTGTTTCTGTAATGAGTTGTGTCAAGCTCTTGTCTTTAAGTAGCACAAATAAATACTTTAACCACAAATACCAAGCCCCCAATAATATCTAGAGTTGTGTGAAATGGTACATACCCATTTTTGTTCCCTTAAGGAGACCTGTACTATGTTTTTTTTACACAATATGATTTAGCTCTAGGAGTTACCATTGCTCTTCATTTTCTGCTGCCCGTGGAAAGCTGCCATTTGTTAATAACTCAAAAGAAACTTGATTCTTGTTGCTAAAAGTGGGCTTTAGTGTTTCATAAGATCACTGGGTGACTGTTAACTCATGTGAGCTCGCATCCAAACTTTACATAATGCAGCAGTAAAACGTACCCTGCCCCTCAACCTGTGTCCCTACTGGGGCTCTCTACATTATAGCCCCTCACGCTACAAAGGCGTTTTGAGAAAGAGTTTGGTATAAATAAGGTCATATCAAGTTAAAGCAATGTCAGATTGAATCATATTTAAAAATCACATGTTAAGTTCAGTCATGAAAGTTTCATGTGCCGTCCCAATTGCAAAGCAGGTTCCCTCGAGCTTGCTGTTTTCAACTCTGCTTCTCTATGGACAAAGAAAGATGTTGCAAAATGTTGATTGTGATGCTGGAAGAGAGCAAGGCTTACCTGATCTGTCAGCAGATACAGAACTTAATCAGTTTTATTTATCTATTTATTTAATTTTATGCCTTCATGATTTGTAGACATCTTTAGATTTACCAAAAGCTGTAAAAGAATGCCACAGTTCACCTTACAGCATTGCAGTGTCCCGTGGTTCAGGACGCTTTCATGCTCATATTTCATGCATCAGGAAAAAAATTCTGAGAGTGTTCTTTATTTGTGTCAAATAGAGCTGCCTTTATGTCCAAATGCTCTTAAATATGTTGTGCCTCAGAAATCTGTGGTGTGTTTCTTACACATTGAGGAAATAGCAGTTCTTATGTTTCATCTATTTTCCTTTCAGTTCTTTTGTAGATTTGAAATATTTTATAATGCTAATACTACTTTCTTAATAAAATTTTATTATATGCTTAGAATAAAAATGTCTTTACGAGTTAGTCTTTGGAACTTAAATGTTTGATTTACTGACAGCTGCACACTGCTGGTGTGGTCTTTGAACGTGAGGTACTTTCTATGACGTGTCCTTCATAAGCCTGTTGGCTGCTTCGTGTTTAGGGTGAATTTCTTGCACAACCAACTAAAAGCAGAATATGAAGGGCTGCATTCACACACTAAAGAGCTGAAAACTTCCTTGAACAACTCTCAGCTGGAGCTGAATCGTTGGCAGGCTCGCTACGATGAGCTGAAAGAACAGCACCAGTCCATGGATATTTCTCTGACCAAGCTGGATAACCACTGTGAGGTGAGTAGCTATAAGTAGATGTGCTGCTGGGCTCCTGTTAGGGTGCTAACATTCGTTGTGTGAAGTTTGTGGCACGCTGTATGTGTAAGGTCAAGCTATGTGGTCATAGTAACACCCCCATATACTTTGAAGTTTATCGATTCATGCCCTAGGTTGCTATGCTGTTGTGTTATCTTGATTGTGATGCACTTCCAGGGAAGGCAGATGCAGAGGAGAAATTAATTTGTCTTGTTTAATAGCTGCTGTCCCGACTAAAGGGAAATCTGGAAGAAGAAAACCATCATCTCCTGAGTCAGATTCAGATGCTGAGCCAGCAGAATCAGATGTTACTGGAGCAGAACATGGAGAACAAGGAACAGTATCATGAAGAACAGAAACAGTACATGTAAGAAACTAGAGGTTTGAATTGGGAAACCCAAAAAAGTCATCTAGACAGACACAAATCATCCATCAGGAGCAGAAGGATAGGCAGGGGAATGATAGATCTACTTGATATCTGGCTAGAAAAGGGGATATTTAGGGGGAGATCCGTGTAACAAGGAGAAGCTACAAACTTTCTTCTCATTGACTTACCACAAAGGGATGTTCAGAAGACACCTGGACAAGCACAGCTCTTTTAAAATAATATAGATGAACCCACGTGGAAAACTTAGTTATAAAAGATGGAATGCTGAATCCAGCGCTACTTCTGAAAGGTTTCTGAAGAGCTTAAGGAGCTCTGAACAGCTGAGTTGCAACAAAAATTTAGTTTTATGAGAGCCATTTTATATTTAGATTCCTGAGGAATAGCAGATATTCATCCTCCTTTAATTTTTGTCATTTGCATTATAAGAAATATTTCCTTTGATGTTGCTTTTAAGGATGCAAGTGTCAACATGCATCGCTGCATCCCCCATGCACAGGGTGACACGCTTAAGTGAGGTACCCTGTTTAAACATATTGTACACTTACAAAGAATTCTCTTCTCACTGCAGTGAATTTCTCATATAGGTATGAAAGAAGAAGGAAAAGTGTTCTTAATCCCAAAATTTTTAGTCTAAGTGCCTCATGATGATGTGGGAGTTACTGAGTTTTATTTCAGTACTGGATTAAGTGGTTGGAATGTTAGAAATTGTTTGCTGAAATTGGCTGAATACAGTTCAAATGTACTCAAAGTGTATTTCTCCAGGTGTCTGACAGTTCTGTGGTGGAGGTACATTAGACCTACTTGAATGAAAAAAGCATCCACTGTGCAGGTTAATAAAATAATGAGTAAAAAAATCGTAAGATTACATGGCATTGCTGAAAGTGCTTTGATACTGCTTGTGGGAGACCAAAGTAATCTAAAAAAGATCAAACATTATTTATTTCTCTACAGAGAAATACAGAGTTACAACAGAGTAAGCAGGACAGGAATAAAATACTCAGTTATCGTGTAGACAAGAAGTTCAAACTATGTAAGGATCTTAACCCTTGAATAGTTGTCAGTGATCTGTGAATAAGAAAATTCATTCAGCAAATGAATTTTCAAAAAACAAAGTGAGGTTAATCTTAACACCCACCAAACAACCTCTGCCTGAGTTGTTAGTGAGTAACGTGGCACCAGCCCACAGTTGTTCTTTCACCTTTCATGCTTATTGCACAAAAATAGCCCATCAGCAACTTCGGTAGCTTTTTGCATTTGCCCTCTCTAAACAGAAAGTGAGTGAGGTCAGTAGGATTCCAAAGGTTATGCGATAAGAAGATGTTTTGGGCTCTTTCCTCTCTTGGTGGCTTTTGGTCTTCAGTTTTTTGATTATGCTTAATTTCATACGGATGGTTCAGAATATGCTTTTCCCCCTCACAGTGATAAATTGAATGCCTTAAGGAGACACAAGGAAAAACTTGAAGAGAAGATAATGGATCAGTACAAGTTTTACGATCCTACTCCAAAAAAGTAAGTCCTGTATGGGTTCAGTTCTGCTGTTGTACAGATTTGTGAGGGTGAGGAAGGGTTCTCCATAACTCTGTAACTGGAGATAACAGAAATTTCATCTGAAATGAGGACAGTGTCATCTCCAGTTCTTTCCTCGCTCTCACTCCGCAAGCCATTCCCTGAAGTGGCAGGTTGTGTTAATGTAGAGCACAGTACCTCATGCGGGGCCCTCTGTTTTAATACTAGAATCTGAAACTGTATTAATTGGAAAAAAGCTGCTTTCCCCGATGAACATAGTCTTGTCCCTAGCAGGTGGAAGGTATCCCCAGTATGGTGACTAGGCATCAGTAGAAGCTTCCAGAGCTGCTCTTTCAAAGCAAGGACTTTGAGAAAGGACTTAAAAAATTTTATTACATACAACAAAGAGCCAAGCTAAGTCCACCACGCATAGTTCTGACTGACAGTCTTAGCAAAGAGAGGGATTTATCTTTAAATCCTTTTTAATTTCTTTCCTTCTCAGTCTGTTCCTGTAGTAGAGCTTCTCACACTGTTAAAACGTCTTATGTGGGTCCATATGTGTAGTTTAGATTTCTAGCAGAGGGAACAGTTCTTTTTCTCACATTTCTCATGCTGAAGAAATATTTCTGTAAAATAATTTTGACTTTGGGAGAGAAATGGATCTCAAGCTCTGTGAAATTCGTGCTGCATCTTTCCAACCGATTCATGACAGTAAACAGATAAGAACGTAGGGTGGCTTGATGGCTTTCGCACAACTGTAAACTTCTTTGGGGAGTATTTCTTGTAGTGTTCCATGAATTCCATTTCCAAAACCTGTTTTATCAGGAAAAACCACTGGATTGGAGCCAGAGCCTTAGTCAAACTAATCAAGCCAAAGAAGGAGACTACAAGGGAGCGGTTAAAACCAGCAACAGAAAGCCCTCCGTGGCACTCTGAGTCCCCAGAGACGGTAAACTCTCCATCTGCCTCCCAAAAACTGAAACATCAAGAGACTCAGGATAACACCTCTCAAGGCTCAAACCCTATGGAAGAGAGAGAGAACCCTGGGGGTTCTTCAAACAAAGGTAAGGAATCCCCAGCCTAAATTCCTGAGCTGAACAGTATTTTTTTGAAAAGATCTTAAAAAGATTTAATATATAGGATATGTTGATACTTCATCCCATTATGGTTTATATCCTTTTTTTAGTAAACTAAAAGTTCTAATAAGCAAAAAAAACCCCTAAACTAAAAAGCTGAGTAAACTAAAAGGTGGTGGGTTTTTTTAGTTTGTTTTTTTTCCTTTTATCTACTTCTTCTCCCTTCAACTTTTATATGTATTTTCTTGGTTTGCCTAAATGTAGTGAATGTTACTTAATAAGGCGGTGGAAATACTACATTTTGCAACAAAGCAGTTTAAAGTTGGACCATATAATATGGTTGATTAGCAGCTAGTCTTGAAGTAGGCAATAGCTGGTCTTAACAGCCACTGCCAGGAGATGGTGCACATGCAGAAAAAATAACATAGAAAATGCTATATTTATTGTAATCTAATTATTTTGGAGGATGATACTGTGTTTTGACTTTGACTCAAAGTAAAAGCTACATAATTTAAATTTATGAAATGATTCTTCTGAACTGTACTGCAAACGTAAGGAAGATGGAATGATTTCTTTTTCTGTTTAGTTAGTTTGTACAGTAAATCAGGTGTTCTTAATTATGGGAAATGTAAAAGAAACCTCCTCAAAATAAATACTCTGTGATCTTAATTAAAGCTAATATATCTCCCAAGCTTTGGTTACTCTTTGAGAGCACTTCTGCCAGCTTCTCTATGTAGATCGTTATCCTCCGGGGATACTTTTGAAGAAGCAGTTTTGAAATTAATCCTTAAATAATAATTGTAATAATTCCTGTCTTCCCACTGTGGAGTGTGGGGAACAGAAAGGGAGCAGCTGAGGAGGCTGGAGCTGTGGTTGTAAACTACTGCAAGGGTCGGTCTAGCTGAAGTTTTTCTTTTGATTAAGGTTTTATATTTCCCTTTCCCCATTCTAATTCTTCGAGGTCGTTGATTCATTTAAAATAAAAAGGCATGTCTCGGATCATCCATGTGATCCCCGGAGATGTTAAGTGTTTAACATGCATCCCCAGTTCAACTTGGGAATTTGGGCTTGGGTTTCCGCAGAGCAAGACTCTTGTGGAGTACCAGAGATAACAGAAAGTCACCGGGGCTGCGTTCCTTTCGATGTTATATGAAACATGCTTATGTTCTGATTATAAGCATCAGTGTTAAAGCGTAGCAGACATCTAGGAAATTTAAGTATATTACCACCAAGTAACGTGCACACCTGTTTGATTTTACTTTATGAAGTAAAAATGTTTTGGATGATCTCACAGTACTTTCTTAATGGTCTTACTTCTATTTTATGTATATGTGTTAATCGATGCATTAATCTGAGTCAGATTAACTGTGATTAACTATGCATTAGTCAGTCCTCCAAATGTATGTGTTAGTCTTTGTTTAGCCTTTTTAGTTTTTACTGGTTGTGTAGTCTTTAATCTGTTTTAAGACACTTTATGTTTTATTTACAAGGGTTTTTTTACTTTTTTTTTTCTTCTTCTTTTTGGGATACCTGGGTGATAACAATTTAGCTGCGCAGCGCAAAAAGATTGCCTTTTTGAGAAGCAAAGTCAAGGATAAAGAAAAGTCTCCTAAGTCTCCATCGAATCATCAGTCTCTCTCTAACCGGCTCCGGTTCTGGTCTTCTTCCGACATCCCATCCTCTCCTAATGAACCTCTTTTTTTCCCGGAATTGGGATATTTCTAACACCTTCTCTTTAGCATTTATCCTCATTTATTTCTGACAAATATTTTACCAAAAAAAAAAAATCCCACATGCCTTAAAAGAACACACACCTTGATAGAAACACTCAGCATGTCCTTACAATACTCTAAATACAAGCACAGATTAGTGAACGTGGACTTAAGTTTTCCTGTAGAAGAGGAATCATTATTGCACACTGGATCATTTCTTCAATGCAGCACATGTTTAGGGGACCTCATGGCATACAGTTTGCGTATGTATATTGGCTGTGCTGCATGTTATCAGTAAGTGAAGTTGCTATGCGCTTCCAAACTGCCTTGCAATCACCTACTTGCACCGTGTCCAGTTGAAGTGTTGAACTGATTTGCTGTTGCTATGCTTCCTACAACGTTGTAATCCTGCTAAAATACAAATCTCATATAACAGAGTCTGACATCCTGGAGATTTTTCCAATATTCTCTGCCACTAAATCCAAAAAATGGCAGGTTTTTTAACATCTTTGTCTGCTTTTAAATAGTCTAACTTTGAATATAGAGTGGAATCTACTGGGAAAATTACTCTCTGCAAAGTGTCTTGATGTTTGTGTTCAAACCTGCTGTTCAGCAGGGTTTCACACTTCCAGTTGTGGAAATTCCTCTTGAATTGAGCTCAAGTTTGGTTTCTGCTGCTTCAGTTTTGACAGAATTTTTTGGAAGAAGAAAGTAGGTTTGTTTTCTTAAGATGAGGAATAACCTTCATCATGGATCCATTGCCCAGAATTCTTACTGCCTGATAGTCCTGGCCTGGTGGCTTCTGAAATGGATGTGTGGGTCCAGTCCCTGGTGTGGCATTAGAGAAACATATTTAGTGTGGGCACTTTGCTACGGGGAGCTCAGCGGAGAGGCCAAAAGACCTCACCGCCCTTTTCACCCTGAAAAGCGGTCCCTCTGTGGCACAACCAAGGACAAGCCTGTTGCTGCCGTTCTGGGATGTGTAGAGAGTCTTTGGCCCCAGGACAATTAATAATTCTGGCATCTGTGGAAGGTTTTAAGTGCGTCTACAAAGTCAGTTAGAAATACAGATTGGCATGGCAAGCTTTAGACAGTAATTGCCCCTACAGGCCTGACATAAAATTCAATTCTGAGAGAAAGTGCCAGCCCTGTGCAGAATTGAGGGGAAAAACATTGTTTTCGAGGTCAGCTACCAGGAGTCACCTGACAGTAACTCAGTCCATTTCTCTAATACAGCTTTGCTGCTGCTCTGCGCTTTCAACTGTCCGTTGTCTCTGCAGGTTGCTTATTTTGACCGCTGCACTCTGCTGTATTTTCAGCATTTAGTTACTACTTATAGAAAACTAGAATCTTCCATCTCATTAAGGGCATAATATTAAGTCCTGTAGTAAATTCTTTAAATTTTGTTCTATTTTATGTGTGCCTTAAAGCATTACATTCACATTACCAGAAATGAATTAACCTACCTCATCACTAGGAAAGATGTCTTCAGCCTTCTGAACCTTAATAATATTCTAGCAGGTAGTTATCTGTTGTTCTCATGCTAAGACCCCAGGAATTCCACTTACAAATCATTGCACCAGAGCATCGTAAGAGCAGCAGAGTTTTAACCTTGTAGAGACTGAGCTCTTACCACAGCAAAGATCGAAACCTGAAAACAATTAGCTTATTGTACAGATCATGCTAGATAACTTGCAAATTATCAGCATTATTTCTCTCTGAGTAAGAGCGTGACTTCTGTCACTCTTTCCTTATTCTATTTTATTACTGAAGTGTTTGTAACATGTACCTGCAAGGAATAATGTTACGGGAATTTCACACCTTGCGTATCTTTTCTGCATTGATGTCTTTGCTCCTTTTTTCCCTCCTTTCACGGTAATTGCTGCATGTATAATATCAGCCGTCCCACTGGCACAAAGCAGCCCTTGTCACTCCCACACGTTACAGTGAGCGCACACGATTGAAAAACTGGTGGCAGAGATTTCCCATCCGGTACTGAACTGTTCGTGGAAAAGCTTGCAAAACCGGCGCCTCTTGTTGTGCAGTTTCTTTGTGCCTGCTTGTCCTGTTTGTATGGGCAGATAAATACAAATCTCTAATGCTGTTTTGCATCCTCTCATATCTATTCACCCCTCTCCCCCTCAGTGCTAATGGACCTAAAGCAAAAGAGGAATTCCCATCACGGAGGCAGCAATGATAATGTTGAAATCTCAGCAGACTTGGCGACAAAACACTGCTGTGTGGAGCTGGGTCCCAGGACTTACTCGACCTCGGCTATTCATCTGCACACTTCCACCCCTGTCTCCAGGCTCCAGGGCAGGCCAAAAGGTGGGCGCTGCGTTTGACAGACCAGCTCTTCCTACAAGTCCGGCTACTTCATAGTTCCTGCTTGGGCGAAACACGGCTTCTAGTGGCATTCAAGTACAAAACCAGAGCGCTAGTAGTTTCACTCCTACTTTATCTGGTTTAATTGATCAGATACAGGATTTCTTTACCCTTGGAATGTCATCAGCTTGACAGAATGTCAGTTCTTCCGTGGGTCCCTGCCCCGTGGTTTGCACCAGTGGGTAGAAGATGGGTGCTCTTCCAGTGTTGGCTCTATAAAACCCTGTTGATCACCTTAGTCTTCTACACTGCTAGAATGCATCAGAGACCGACCTGAAGGATTAACCTTCCCGTGTTTAATATTGCCTTTTAAATTTTGTGTTCTTTTCAGGCTATAATTCAGAAGATAATCTATGTGAACAGTCCCCTGAGGTGGAGTTTGCAAGCACCAGACAACACAGTAAGCTCGTAGCATGTACGAATACTCTAAACCTCTGCATGAAGACTTGTTTCATTGCATCTGCATGAACTGTCCTGGAACATTTTAATTAAATTAATATGATAGAATGAGATGTAGTAAGGCAACACCATTTTGAGAATGTGGGGCTAAGTACTTCTGGTTTTTTTATTGAGAAGCTTTTAATGGATGTTTTCCCAAAATAAATTTTCAAAAACAATGCTGACGTTGAGATGAGTTGCTTTGCCCCAGCAACAGACCCTTTAATGCATGTCCTAAAGATTTGTTGCTGATTTTTCTGAACAGTGTTCGGTTCCTTCCTTAAAGGAGTGAATTAGCAATAAAAAAGATTTGGCACGGGGGGGGTCTGGGTGCGTGGCAGAAACACTACCCGCTTAGAGATGTCTGGAAGACTGAATTTGCAGGCTGGTTACCAGTCCCTCCAAAGAACCAAACTGAGAAAGAGACAGCAACTATTGCTGAACTTCTTCAGTATTTGCATTATTTTGTTTATAGTTGCTGTAAGAGCAAAACCCAGAACATATTTTGCTGTGCAAAACAACTACGTGAGTAAAACAAGATGGATCCTGAACAACTTGGCTTGAAAAATGAAAATGGTTTCTACTCTGTCCAGACTTTGGCATCCTGTGTATATTTCGTCATTAATGTCTTCAAAGTGACTTAGTGGCACTAAATTGCGCTTTGTTGCACTATTTTCAGAAGGCAGACAGTGGCCAAGTCTTGTAGAGAATCAGAGGAACTTAAGAACTGTTTGTTCAGTGCTTGTTTTGTGTTTTTCAGTGTCCAGGCCAAACAGCTTAGAGAGCAGTAGGAACGCTTCCAGCAGCAGTTCACCTCTCAATTTGAAAGGTAAACCTTTTACAGCTGAGTTCTGACAAACAGAAAGTGAAATTCCATGAAACTGTGTGCAAAATGCCGTTTTCCTTCCAATTACATTTGAAAACTCTTGTTTTGATACTGTAATGGTTATGCAGTGTGGACGTGACTGTCTTGGGAATCCAAACTGCTGGCAAGAAGCACTTTTCTAAGATTGATTCTGGCAAGGGGTGGCTTTTTTAAGGCAGGCAGTCCAGTTTTGCTTCAGTCTGACTGGCATCATATCGTGGGAAGTATCAGGTGACTCTTGGACTCCTTTGACGTCAGCAGGTCTCTGCTGTCCTTACGCTGTACACAGTTTGTGTATGGAATCTGTGTGCTCTGGAGATGTGCTTTTGCTGAAACCGCGCATCCTTGAAGGATGCCAGGAGACCTGACACTGCGGAACAATCCACTTTTTGCTTTCCCACTGGCAGGTTCTGGCTCTCAGATCACACACAGCCAAGACTGGGAGATCTTCTAGTGGCACAGAGGTGGTAAAGAGGCCCCTTTACTGTCTGTGTTATTCCTGTTCTTTGGACAAGTGGTTGTGCTTGTTTAATACAAGGGCTCAAAGTATGTACTGTAAAATGTCTACTAGTCCTGATTTTTCAAAGTTCTGACTGCCTTGAGTTCTGTGGGAGAAGAAAGTAAGGTCAAAAATGCCACCTAGCCTGTGTGCAAATGGCCCTGGATGATAAAGTTCCTGCCTCAGTGAGAAACCTCTGAAATGAGGGAAGAACAGTGTCTTTAGTGATATTTCTGCTTCTCCTCAGGTTCCTTAGATCGTATCCGTGGTAGAAGCGAGAGCCTCAGCAGTGAAGATACGGTGCCAAGCAGAGAGGCACCAGCCTTGCTCCGAGACACCTATCCCTTTCACTCTGCTTCTGCCGTCTCAAGCCCTAGCAGCAGGCATGAGTCCTCCCACAGGAATGGTTTGATCTCTTACGATATACCTCAGAAGGGTACTCCATCCCAGCCTTACGCAGGCAGGCAACGGTCTGCCTCACCTGGCAGCGAGATGGTAACTTTGGAAGAGTTCTTGGAAGAGAGCAACAGGCTGTCTCCGCCAAGGGTAAGTAAATAGAGCTAGATAGCCCATCTCGGATGCCGAAAAGCTGCTCCAAGCTGATTCAGGGGGATGAGGGCATAGAGAAACACAGACAGGCAAGAAGATCCTTGTTCATACGTGTGGAACTTGTAGAGAACTGTCAAATCTTGCCAACTGAATGAAACAGTTCCAACAACTAAGGCAAGATTAACTTTCACACAGCACTCTGCTGATTTATTTTGGTGTATCAGCTATGGCAAGTCAGGCAGATAATTCACTGCAAGCACTACGTATTGGACTGCTGGGGCTTTATAATATCAAACACTTGTGGTCAAGGTTTCATATTATGTCATCAGTTCTCAGCTCCAGAAGCCGTGAAGCCGTAAGTTTTCTGTGTAATTTTCAGATGGTACATCTGTAATTAGAAATTAAACCTAACAGTAGTTTTCAATTGAAGTGCAAGATATGCAGTTGTTAAAACCATCTCCTCATCTGAAAATACCATCAGTGCATTTGAGGGAGAATATTTTTCTTGCGGAAGGAAGTTCTGGATGCTTTCACCATGCGGCGTGTTTGTGTGCCGACTGGCACCGTGCGCCTGGTTCAGTAACTGCAAGAATGCGTCACACGAAGCGCTTTGTCAGGAACTAAGTGCTTGTTTTCTAGATGGTGTTTGTCTTTTACTGCTCAGACACGCTGTTCAGTAGTGAGGCGGTGCAGTATCGAGCATGTTAATACCTTGAGAACAATTCACTGATAGTGTAAGATGTTTCAGTTTCACGAATGCGGTGGTAACAGTATTGAAATCAACAGACATGTACCATTTTATGGCATCAGTAAATGCTGGTCCTTGACTTTTCAGAGCAATATTTAAATTTACCTTCTGTTCTCTCATTATCCTAAATACAATTCTTAGCTTTTAGAGGTGTTTAAAATTTGATTTTTTGTGTGTGCGTGTGTAACTACTTGACCATATCTCCATTTTCATTCTTTCTGTCATCCTTGTTCCTTTTCAGCGTCGGCGCAGTTTAAATGAGAGTGAAATGATTTCATTGCACCAATTTCTGTTAGAAGCCGATGCACTGTATCCCTCTTGCTACTCCCTGTGTCCTTCCCTCCGTCAGGAACCTTCGCAGTCACTCGAATCAGTCCTCAGTCATTCATGTCCCGACAGCATGAGGCAGAGAACAGGCAGGGGAAGCAGGAGATCTACTTCACTGTATATCCCCAGGGTATCTGTTGTTCTTGCTATGAAGGCAACAGCTCCCAACTTACCACAGCTTTTGCTGGCGGATTAATACCTGTCGAAGCATCCTGTAACTCTTAGCGGTTGTTTTAAAGGCTGCCAGATCACTTGTGTTAATTGCTCATAAAAGTATTTCCCGTGCTTGTTCGTAAACGTGCACGCTTTTGGAGGACTTAGTCACTCTGTAATGTGCCTAACAGCAGCTTAAAGTGAAGTTAAAAATGATCCTAACGCTTTAACATTTAGCCGAGCACAGAAATCTTCCCGCTGCACCATTACCATTGACAGTGTTCACCTCTAGCAAATGAGTTTTGTGACTGGAAGAAACATTTGGAATGCTGGTGAAATGAATATATTAAGCTTTAACATAGTCCCTAGAGAATAAATTTCATGAGCTTGTTATAGCACGTCTTTTGTGAAGACAGCATGTCCCTTAACTCTTGTGAGCATGCCTCGTACTAATAGTCCAGTGGCAGCTGATCAACTGCCACCGTTTTCGGCTTGCATGGACCATCCCCATGAAATATTCAATGTGTATTTTTCTTTTACTGCCAGGTTAATCGTCTGACTTGAAATTTCAAAGTTAATTGTGGGCAAGGAATTGTATTTCCATTTTTGCAATGATCTTTTTGTACGTTTTCTTATGTTGTACATGCAGCTTTTAACATACATAGTATATTGGCTGGGAGAGGTGAGGGGAATCGGTGGAGAAGCAATGAAATTCTCTCCTGGTACATCCCTGAAGTTACAGCAGAGTGTTATCCACATGAACTGATTCTGGAAGATGACAGACCATCATTGATACCTGCTGATACCGATGGCTGATGTCATTAATACGATATTGATGGGACAGTGGCTGATGTGAGAGGAAGCAAAAGAGCTGCTGCCCAAGTTGCAAGTGAAATCAAAGTTTTAAAATTTGAGACAATTAATCTGGCAAACAAGATCTAATTAGTTACTCCTTGACTTGGATTTATACCCGTTGTAAATGTTTATATCTTCTGTTCCCCACTTTAAATATAAAATGTACGGTTGCGTTTGGGTTGAATTAAGTGGGAAGGAAGATTACCTGAACACAAAACTCTGCATGATTCTTTACCCAAGAAGTGTGGTCATTAATGTGGTATGTGCTTATTTTCTCACACCAGGACGCCCCCAGTAACAGAGACGACTTGCTCAGCGATTATTTTAGGAAAGCAAACGAGCCTTCAGCTACCGGGAACCTGCTGGTTCAGCCGTCCAGAAAGGAGGCTGCTAAGGTGCCCACCAGTCTTGTTGCTCCGACTGTAAAGATGACCATCGCCAACGAAGAAGGAAGAACAGCTAAGCCTGGAAATTACACGAAGCCAAACCTCCGACAAGTTGAACCTGAGCCTCTGGCAAACTCCCCGGGGTCCCTTAAGCTTCCTCAGGCTCCACAGCACCAGCCTGCCGGTGGGACACGGCAGATGGCACAGCCTCAGCAGCCCGGAGCCTCCGGCAGGAGGAGTACCTCGCTGAACAGGGCATTCAGCTTAGCCTCTGCAGACCTCCTCAGAGCCACCGGCCCGGAGACGTACAGGCAGGAGAGCCCTCAGAAGTTGGCCGCGGAGCTGCGTGGGGGCAAGGACGCTGTCAGCCAGGCCGCCAGGGCTTCTCTGCCGGGCAGCTCCCAGGCAGCCCTGAGAGAGAGGCCGCAGTCCGCAAAGGTGGCGGGCTCAGTGCAAGGCGTCGATTCCCGCTGTCGGCAGCTGGATGCGAGGCGCCTTTCCCTGGCCCCACCGAAGGACGAGAGGCCGCTCTCCTTCCATCAGTTCTCTGCCTCGCCCACCGCATCCACCAGCAGCCTGAACGTGCCGCAGCAGGAGCGCGGCAATCCCGGGCAGCACTACTCGCCCGCATCACACGCTCCCTCCAAAGTCAAACCCAAGCCGGCCCCTCGTACTGGGGAGGTGGCGGCAGTGGCTCCTGCCAGAGCTGTGTCCAGCAGCACCGAGGGGAGTGTTTGCCATGGGCAAGGCCAGGGTGATGCCCTACTTGCCAAGTGCCAGGGTAAACTGCCAGAAGGCAGTGCTGGGACCGTGGAGGAGCCCGTGAGAGGAAGCAGCTCCAAGAGTGCTCCGGGGTCTCCGGAGCCCCAGGGGGACCAGCAGACGGTTTGGTATGAGTATGGGTGCGTGTAACCCAGGGGTGCAGCCAGCAGTACGGGTGTTTGGCGTTGCTGACATCCGGGTAGCGTTTGTCTAGACACTGTGCCAGGTCTTAAAAGGCATCACCTGCACGCTGCTCCGAGTGTCCTCCGGGTACCGTCTCCTCGTTGGACACAGTATGATTAAGAGAAACGAGGAGCAAAACCCCCAGCCCTTCTTTTGACACTGTTGTGCCTAAAACAAGTTGGAAGCCTGACCTCATCTTCACGGCAGGCTTGGCACCTGGTTCTCACTGGTGCTGAGCATTCCCGGCTCCGGGAGAGGCTTAGCAGGGTCCTCTGTCACCGCTGCACTGTGCCCCCTCCTACCTGCATTAAAGAAGAGTTTCACAGGTCGTGTGTGCGCTGAACCCAGCCCCCTCGATAGATAATTTAACCATACTGAAAAGGTCATATAAAGCCAAACTTCTCCCCCAAAGACAGAACCAGACACTTGCCTTTGGTAGCTCAAAGAGAAAGCTGAAGAGCAAAAGTGTGTGGCTTTAGCCGTGCGTCTGTTAAAATCAGTTCTTCTCGCCACAGCCGCATTTTAAAGGTAATGTCTAGACTTTAAGGGTCACATCTTCCCGCTGGGTGTGTGCAAGGCCCAGAGGCGGTGTAATCCCCCGCCTCCTTTCCTGCTGCCGCTCCGTGGGTCCCTGACGCTGCAAGCCAAGTGGTGCTGCCTTTTGAAACTCCTTTTATCTTTTATACAAACACTGGAACTAACGCAGCCTTTCAGGGGAGATGCCATTTCAATAGCGAAGGTGGCATCTCATGTACAAAAGTGTCTTGTATGTATATAAGCTCAAGTATTGTATAGGGATGCTGTGTAAATTGTATTATTACATCCTTGTGTGCATGACGGCCCACATCCTGAGCAATCTGTGGGATTTTGCCTCTTAGAAATCCTTGTTTGTTTCCAAGAACGTCGCTCAGTATAGAAAGCAAAATAATTTTGTATACATGTGAAAGAAATATACTTTTAAAAAAATCTATTTATGTGCAAAGACGTTCCTTGTATGTTTCTGTCCAGATTGTCATCAGCTGCTTATGTATATATGATCAAATGCTATCTTTAATTCTGTTTCATGTTTGTAAAGGTCTTTTTCTTGCGATAGACTAAATCCTTAAAAAAAAATACTTGTTATGCTGGTTCTGATTTAATCTAGTAAAAGCTGAAACTGAGTCAGCTGAGGATGTTTTTGTTACCTAGTATGTAGTAATCCCATTCTGGAAACTACAAAATTGTTTATAATAAAGATTAAAATAAAATAGATGGATGTTGTACTACTTTTGTGTGTGTTTTTTTTCCTTTCCTCGGAACACTGATGATTCGTGGTGCCAGATGGAGATCTGTCTGCAATAGCGTTGTGTAAGCCCCAGCGTTGATTTGCATCTCGCTGTGGCAGAGTTGCGTTTGTTTTTATAAAGGTGCCACAAAAGGCGTGTGAGTAAATCTTTCCGCTTGATGGTAACCTCCTCGTTGAAGCCTTCGGGGGACTGATCGTGCAAATTAAGTGACTTCCAGGCCGCTGCAGAATCGGACCATTAAGATGTTTATGCTTCTCTGACCACTTCAGCCCGTGCCAAGCATGCTGTCAGTGTGACCAAGCCTGCATTTCCTGCTTCACTCTCAGGATTCCTTATAAAGGTGAGAAATTATTCATCTTTGACCGTGAAGAGAATGGCAAAAGGAAGTTTCTGCCTTCTCAGCTCTTTTAATGGCAAACCCTAGTTTTGCAACAACTTTTAAAATTATGTGTTGTACAGCAATTTTAGAACATACCGAGTGTTGTTTTGGTAAACTGAAAGTCTGCCCTCTCAACGTGGATTCTTGGCCACTAAAAACTGGTGTTTCTCCTTTGTTTCAGCTCTTTTTGGAGGCACGCGCTGGATGGCCCTGCAGGCTGGACTGCCCCGGAGTTGATCTGTGAGTTGTCAGTTCCTGTAGATCGGCTTTTGCTGTAAATAGTCACCCCTTAGTTGTCATTTTCTGAGTTATTTACAGTTATTTACTTCCTCAGCTCTAGTGAATTTGAATAAAAATATACTTAATACTTACTACAG
This sequence comes from Rhinoptilus africanus, assembly GCA_013400135.1. NCBI lineage: Eukaryota > Metazoa > Chordata > Aves > Charadriiformes > Glareolidae > Rhinoptilus > Rhinoptilus africanus. The sequence continues at coordinate 230,347 of VXBO01007347.1, forward strand.
GACCTTTCAAGTGCGGGATAATTTTAAATACAGCCCCAAACCATTTCCTCGCATGGGATTCAAGGGTGGAATATTTTAATATGGAATTTGTCAGAAAAGCTTCCATAGATGACAGAACACTTCCAGAGTAGACTGCCCTGCATTCTTCTAAGCACATTTAAAAGCAAATTATCTTAAAAAAAAAAATCTCTCACCAATGTAATTTACTGTACAGATAAATAACAAACAACTCAGTAGGCTACAGCTCATGGGGGTATAGAATTTCTTCAGAAGAGGAGCAAATAGCATAGTAGTTGCCAGAGTTAAGTTTTTAAACTATAACTGGACGTGGGTTTGAGTAGTGTTAGTACCTACCACCATACTCCCCCAAAACATCCACGTTGTTCGTATTTAATAGTGTTACACACAAATGACTGAAGTAAAAAGAGGTAACACATACACGTCTACTTGAAATAGATGAGGAGAATCCTTGTGTAGCATTTAGGTGCTTATTTCTCAGTCGAAAAAGCCCTCTTCATCAATGGTGGGGGTGCTTTTCCAACATCAAACATCATTTCCAGCGGAGGGTTATTAAGACAGCACCAGTCGGGAATGCGGCCCGTCTGGCTGTAATACTCTTTGGACACAGAGCGGCTCCCAAGTATGTCCTGAAGTGCTCCAAAAATGGCTCCTATGTTATTGGGAGGGAAAAAAAAAAAAAAGTTGCATTGATTTGATGTACTGGATTTCTTTTTCTGCTTTTTTCCTATCAAGAATCTCCATTATTCTTTTTCAGCTGTCCCCAAAATTAAAGAAATTAAAGGATCTAGCCACTCTCCTTTTCAGTAGCCCAGCCAGTCCCAAATTGCTCCTGTTTATGTCCCTTGAAAGCAAAGAATCATCAGCAAAACTGGCCTAGCTGACCTGCTGCTTATGACAAAGTCTCCTAGTTTTAATTTTAAGCATTTTAAACAAACCATCTTGTGTTTAAGGGAATTTCCTCTCCCCAAAAAGGGTGTCACACCATGCCCATAAGAAGTTTACATGAGCCACAAGCAGATTCAGGCCGCGGCAGGCGACCAGCGCTGCCAGTGAAGAAAGCTACCAGAGAACTGGTTCTTGTTTGCTAATCCTAAAAGTAGACTCCAAAAGCTTTAAAACTAAAATTTGATAAACATTCACATTTCAAAGCATAAGGAAATAAATTCTACCTTTACAGTTAAAATTAGTTTCTTCCTTCGTACCAGATGGGCTCAGCTCATTAACTGAAGCATGAATTCCTACCAACCTCAGAACTTGCCTTAAAGAATTGCTGTCAACGGAAAGCCCTTCGTTTTCCCTAACAGCCACTGAAATCCATTGCAGAGTTGCTATATTTGTTATCGGCACTTGGGAACAGCACAGGGAGCCAGCAGCCTCCGGCCTCACCACAGTTCGCAGCTCCTCAGTCAGTAATTAAACTTGGTTTTTTCAATAAGGAGATTTTCCTCCACGCAGCAGCAGGTCACTGCTCTGCTTAATCACCTTACGGGTGGCACCGTCTGGCGGTGGTCTCGTACTGCACCCGAGTCCCCAACTGGCCTTCCACACTGCTCCTGCAAACTGCCTGTCCCCTGTTTAAAGCTGCCATACCCTGCAGTGCCACTCTGCCCTCCACGGGGCCCCAAAGGAGCTTCCCTCTGCCAGAGTTCTTCCAGGCGGGCATAACAATTCCACAGAGCTCCAATGCGGCTGCATTTCAGTAGTTCACCTAAGTTTTACTGCTGTTTATTCACTACAAATGGCCCCTTGAAAGGTTTGTTTTTCCCCCACTTTGTACCTTTGCTTAACAGCTGTTTGCGTTCTTACCTCCCAGCCAGGCCACACAGTTGGGTTTGGCAGGCGGAGTGTGAATTCTGAAGGTTTTAGTCGCAAGCGTTTCTTTGTATTTTGGTTTCTCTACCAGGTACCTGATTTCAGCCATGAGCCTGTGAAGGAATCCTGGCAACATAGCGGTGCCGCCAATAACTACCAGGTTCTCTGCCAACTGCTTCCTGGTGTCTATGGGACACTAATGCAAACAGGAATAAAAAAAAAACCAAAACAAAGCACCTTAACTGAAGTTGCATGAACTGTCTGGAACATTCTGCCATCAACAGTTGCATGTCTGGTAGAAATTCAGTGTTCCCATGCACTTCAACTGCTCTTTTCTCATACTTAGCTGAAACGTAACCAACATAAGGTTTTCCCCAAACTTCCCAAGAAAACCAGGCTTAAGGAAGTGCCCAGCTGAGGCTTATGGGAGCATGCTGTGAGTCCCCGTAATGCCCTTCACCTAAGGCCAAGATAAGAGGACGGAGGTATCAGCCGCAGTAATTCGATGATTTCTGGGAGAAGATGTACCAGAAAGAGGTGAAGCCTCAACCAGCGCTCGCAGAGAGGGGAAAAGTTACATATGAGATGGACTCTTTTTAGCTCCATGGGGGAGAAAGGCAATACAAAAGTCTCAGTGGCAGAAAAGGTTGCTGCTGGATCTTGCCTCAGCAGCAGATAATCCAAGCAGAAGACACAGAGGTGTGAGGAAACCAAGCTTTTGTCAGTTCTGTCCCTCACAAACAGATCTGCGCTATCTCTCTGGAAAAAAACTCCAGACTGCTGTGATCCTCTTGTCCAGCGGAAGTAACTATTCAACACTTGCAAATTTAACATTTGATGCGAGGTAAGTGCTGTGGGGTGCAGAGGTGAGGGCTCCAGGCACAGATCTTGTTAAACTATTTGTTTTCATAAGCAATTCTAATTGAAATGTTTGTCATGTGTCAGCCAAGCCTGTGGGTCTCCAGTAAATTATGTCTCAGCAAACTAATTTAAATGGCATCAGTAGCTACAGGAAGCCAACTTTAATTAACATTCATATACCATCATATAAATTTCCATTTTTAGTGGGTTTTAATGCATTTTTTTACTGAATATAATGAGAAATGAAGCATTTGTATATGCCAAAAAAATTTTCCATCATGTATCTAATATACTGCCTGCAATAGAGATCCACATTATTTTATCTCAGATAAACCAGCAGTCTGCACAACGCATGAAGTCGAACTCTGAGCAAAACATTTTGAAAAAGCAACAAAATACTTGCATCATTTCAGTTTAAGCAATGTAATTCCTTTAACGCCAAGTATTAGCTACTCCTTCGTCACTGCATATGTAGAGCCTCACCCCCAAATAAACGCAAGCCGATTAATTTTGCTGAGAGGTGAGCACTACCTTTCTTAGAACCTCTCCTAGACACACTGCAGCACACCAAAGAGTAAAAAAAACTGTCACAGAGCGGATGACACGTGGTGACTTGCTCCCCCACAGCCATTCCGCATGTGGCAGAACCCCAGGAGTCATGCTGGGATAAACTTTAGAAACCAATGGCAACCTGCAGCCACCAGGGTGTTACTCTAGAAAGAGCCATTTCTAACAGCAGGTTCTCTAAGGCTGGAGGCGTTCAATAAATTGTTTATAATATAAAGATACCTGAATGAGTGAATCTAAGATCAAAGTGGCAACAGATGTCTCCTCGTTATCTTGCTCAAACAGTATTTCGACAACAGAGTCTCTGTTGAAAAGAGAGGAAATGAGTGTTAAGGAGAAGCAAGGGTTGGAAACAAGGGACGTCCTGCTGACAACACACCATCGCTGCTGCTTCCCTCATACCCTCCATGCAACAAGCGGTGCCAACAGGGAGGAGACAGTGCCCCGTTGGCTTCGCTAAAGCCGCCTCATCATCAGGCATTAATACTCCATTTCTCTTTTCCCCAGTCCCTCCCATCCGTTTGCTCTCATCTGCAACTGCGAGCTCTCCGGGGAAGCTGCACCTCTTATTATGGGCTTCCGCTGTGCCCAGGACAAAGCCTTAATTTAAGAGACATTAAAAGCATATGCAAGTCTTTCATTAAAATTCAATTCTATGAAAATTTAAGTGCTTTTAGAGTTGAAAATATATGCTCCTAAAGGTAAGTACTCCGCCACAGTATTTCTCACCTGATGGGGCCAACTACATGGAGAATCTTCTCTCCATCTAAAGGATAGTCCACGTCTGGAGGCGGTGATGGACGCTAGAAATAAAAAAAATGCATGGATTATTTTAGAGGCCAAGGTGCCCACATCCACTTCAGAAGGCTCGGATAAGCTTCATTCCCACCCACCTCAGCGCTGCCATCAATGTTGAACTTGGCTGCTTGGATTTTCAGTCCACGTTGGAGATCACTCACGAAACAAGTGCGGACTTCATAGATGAAAGAAAAGCAAGGGGCAGAAAAGAGACTCTGTTGGGTCCTTTCATCACCAATACAGACACGTACTTTAGGGCCTTGATGGTCCAAGTCATTATCAAATAAATTAAAAAAAAATAGTTTCTACACCTCAGCAGAGTTCAGATGTGATCTAGACCACGAGTTTGAAAGAAGCCGACAACGAAACTACACTAGGACAGGCATGACTTCTCTCAGGCAAGCTACCTGAGATTTAAAGACAGAGATACGTTACTAGTCGTGCCTTGGGTTGCCACAAGGTGCCAGGGATTGTATTCTGCTGTCAAATACACCGCTGTGGGTCTTGCACCATGGCTTCAAATGAGACACTGCTCGTTTTTCCAACAAGCTGTGATCATGCAGTTTTTTTCCTAGTGCAACTCTTCAGCACTCTAAGAACTCTAGAGGTTTGCTTTTTCCTTCAGGCAATGCTGGCAGAGCACAATTTCATTTGTATCCCAGCTGTTAGTGTTGTTATATACTGATTTATTTGTATCTGGTACAAATGGGTATCTTCCTAGATGAACAGGCAACCGTAATTTCAACCCAAAGATAGAATATCCCGGTCCAAAAGGCTGCATAAAAACCAGAACTGATCAAAAACTAGTGTTCAAGCCCAGGAATTAGAAAAGCAACTTCCATTTGATAAAGCACCAGGTGCATTTAAGTTATTTTGCATTTGACTGATGGATTTCTTCCTAATTTGGCCCAAAAGATATATACTAGTTGGTATTTTCTACAGTTATATATATTTTTATATCTGTTGCACATGAAACGTTACGCAGGAATTCATCCAAGTTCTGCCTAAAGATAGGCTCTGTGCTTTCTGGTGTAAATCTAGTCCTTGACTCACCTTGCCTCCCTGATTAACACACCAAAATGTCTTTTATGCATACTTTTCTTTTTTTTTTTTTTTTT
>VXBO01007347.1:241363-252583 GCA_013400135.1 Rhinoptilus africanus
CGGGCGTCGGACCGTCTCCCGTGTCCTCCCTGCCGCGGTGTGGGCCGGGCGGGCCGCGGAAACCAAGGGCGGGCGCTCTGCCCTGCTGAGAGGGCATCTCCCTTCAGCCAGAGGAGGATACTTAAGAGTTTAAAAGAAAATGAAACTACTTTAATGAAAATGTTAATAAAATAATAACAAAGAAAATAATTAAATACATGCAGCAGAGGTGATGTGCTCTAGGTGACCCTGCTCTGGCAGGGGGGTTGGACTAGATGATCTTTCGAGGTCCCTTCCAACCCTATGATTCTATGATTCTATGATCTACGAAAGTGCATGGAGCTCCCAGGATGACGATCACGTCGCCAGCAGGCACTGGGATGCTCCCGGGCTGGACTCAGTGATGGGACGGGAGCTGGATTCAGGAGCACGTGGGCTGGGATCAAAGGCAGACAAACAGACAGAGTCCTTCTCGGACGCTGGATGCTGAAGGAAGAGGCTGATCCCTCAGCTTGATCCCGAGCATGATGCCGATGGGATGGAAGACCCCGCTGGTCAGTTTTGGGTCACCTCTCCTGTCTGCTCCTCCCCACGGGTGCGACCCCTCTATATTTTTCCTTTTCTGACCCTCCCATGGGGCAAATAACAAAGTTCGCTGCCTTGGGGTGTTAGAGCAATAAGTATAAGCAAGAGCCCCTCTCTCTCTCAGGTCTTACCACTCTGTGAGCAAACAGTGCCTGAACAATTGGGGGTCGGACTAGATGACCTTTAGAGGTCCCTTCCAGCCCAACATGTGTTCTATAAATATGCTGTTAATTTCAGAGAGTACAGTCAGTTAGAAGAGGCTTAACTGAATAGTAAAATTACTGAAAACAAAATTGGTTCTATTTTACCTCAAACCCAAAAGCTTAAACCCACCATGTGCTCAGTGGTGTGTGCTCTGGCTACCACAACGTGTAATGTGAGAGCCATTTTCTATGAGGCTAAATGTGCCAGTACCATTAGCGTAGAGTATCCTTCCTCTCAAACAGAAATAAAAGGTCTCGGAGGGGGCCAAAAAAAGCCCCGTCTGCTCACTGCTCCAAGAGAGTGGTGGTTCGGAGTGAAGCTAGGAGTTTGCAAATACAGCCAGGATAGGAATAATAAATAAACTCCACCATGGAAACTCGCGCTTTCTGGGTTGCCATGTGGTAACTGGTAAGACTGGTTCCCCTGCGACTGATGATCAGAGTGGTAGAAGATCAGCTATGGTGGGAGTCAACTGGTAGGACGAGAGTGCTAAAAATCTGATTTGACTTAGTTAATTTTTAGCCATTTTCATGAAAATGTGTCATTGTGGCAACACTGTTGGGTTTTGCCTTCATCCGTTTGTTTTTGGAAAGGGGGAATTAATTGCTGTTCGGACTTCCAAAATCAGGAAGCCACACACAAGACACATTATGAAAAGTTTGTGAGAACGCTGTATTATCTCAAATCCTCACAGAGTAACAGGCTGTCAAAACCAGGATCTTACTCACTTTGGTAGCAAAGAAAAAGCTGTGTTTGTAGGCAGGCGCGTATGTGCCCACATATTGCAATAAAAGACTTTGACTCAGTGCTGAGGTTTTAACCCCATCAAGGTTAGGAAATGTGAAGTTCTTCTAAATAATCTTCATATCTGCATTTTAGGTAAATGCAGAGCTGAGGTCAGTCATCGCTTGTTTACAACTAAGTTTTTCAAAGTGTATGAAATACACAGCCTTGCTTAGAGGGTATTGACATTTCTGGTCTGTAACAGCCGGGTCATGAAAGCACTTTAGCATGAGTTTGTGGGAATGGGTTCCGCAAGTACCTCAGGGTGTGGATGGAGAGACAGTTATCCAAAAACGAACTGAAGAGGGGAAAAGTACATGCTGAAAGGCAGTGTGTGAAAGTCTCCCAAGAATTAATAGGCCCCACAGGCTTCAGTCCTGCCAAATCTGCCAGTAAAAACTCAGGACGGCAGGAATTTGCTGCATTTGTGCAAGGCCCCCAGCATCAGCAGTGGGTTGTCCAACTCCAGCTGCATCCACGAAGGTGGTGGCAGTGCTCTGCTGACAGGGACACGAGGATTATTTATGCATCTGATGAAACAAAGCCCCCTTTGAGGGACCTTATGAACACCCACCTAGAAGCCATTGGCGCATTGGTATGAGCCTCTCTTTCTCGGTAAATACCTGGGGTTGGCCTTACGACTGTTGCTCCAGCTGGAAAACTGAGAGAGAGCATGTGTGCCTGGGCGAAATGTGTGATCAGTTATCTACTATCAGTAATAACAGCTGGACTCTATTAATAAGAGCCTAATTAATAAAAGGTGTTCTAACAAACATTGTTTGTGATCTGTGTCTCCCTGTGACCTGATCCCCTAGCTGGGAAAAAGGAGTTTATAACAGATGTTGGCTGGTGTAATGAAAATTAGGGATCGCTTGAGAAAGAGACTGCTAAGGTAACACTTACCCCACTTCCAACACCCACCTCCTTCCCCTTCCCAATCTTCCCCTTCTCCTTTCCCCGCAATAACCACATCTATATAATCAGCTGCTCTTCAGGCATTTTTTGTGCGGGCCCAGGAGTGTAACTGTGGTCCTGGCCGTATCCCCAAATGGTCTGTCACAGGGCATTTATATCAGCTGAGCGCGTGGGACCCATTTCTTCTTCAGGGAAGCAAGATAAATATGGAAAAAGCTATTAACTGCTGAGTTGGGCTAGACATTTGCTCGCAGCCAGACAGGCAAGCCGAGGAGCCTGACGTGCTTACGCGCAGGAGGACAAGGGCGCTAATGAAGCAGAGGATCTCCAGGCTCCCTGAGCTGTGGCCGCTGCGGCAGTTTGCAGTTGCTGTGCTTTTCACGGGCTCGGCAGCAGTGCTGTCTGTGCCACAGCCACACTTTCTGTTTGAGATCTGTGAAGGTGGAGGCGCGTGGGAGTCGGACGATGAGTGGGAGTGACGTGAGACACCAAAAGCTGTCGTTGCTACCGTCTGCTCTGTTGCCTGAGCAAACCTCTGCACTAGCCCAGCAGTGGGACTAGCGGCTCTACATAACTGCTTTCTCGTCTGCTTCTGTCACATCCTTGTGGCCTTCCCCCCTTCTGGTCTCCCTAAAATCGCCTGGGTGACAGAGTGGGGTCAAGAGCTGAGAAGAGGAGGTCCGCGTGTGTGCGGAGCGCCAATTTGGGTTGCACACGCGGGAGGAGCTGAAGCAGATGGAGCATCCTGGAAGGGCTCTGCATTTTTGGAGGCCATATGAGGAATCCAGACAGTGCAGAGGGAATGCAAGGAAGGTGTGAAGAAGGGGAATTCAACAGTGACAAACTCAGGGGAGACTCCTCCTCGCAAAGCCCTTGCATCCCTCATAAAGCCCTTATATCTCTCCTTCAGATACTATCCCACAACTCAATATGAGCCTGTTCACTCTTCATGCAGCCCATCGCCAGCTTCCCTCTCCTCGGAGAGGAAAACTGAGGAGCAAGAATAAGGCTGTAGTGGTGGTGCGAGATGCAGAAACAGTGACGGGACCAGCACGCAACCAGTAGGTTCTGGAGGAGGAGGAACCATTGCCAAGGCAGCAGTGGAGGATGCCCGACACATGGAAAAATAAACAAACAAAAGCTTGTAGCAATTAAATGCACTGCCAGAGTTCAAATTGACTTATGGTTTTGCGTGGTTTTATGTTTGTAACGCTTTTTTAAATTATATTTTTAAGGTTCGTATTTTATCCCCTTTCAGAATATGGAAATGCAGCTGAACTTTAAAGCACATGAAAACAACTATGCTGAAAATATGTTTAAATGTCATTCTCACAGCACAGCCTTAACTCTGCCGTGTTTGAGCAATAGCCCAGTGTACCAAGAATAAGCGCTCAGTTAGAATTACACTTGACTGAGCTGGGAATTATATTCAAGATCGTTTTCTCTTGTTTGGGCTATCTGTTGAGGAAACAATCCCGGAAATTCCCCAATTTACTACCTGGAGTGCTGTCTGCCATCGGTGGTTCTTTCAAGGACAGCAGGAGGAAAGCCGCGCGGTTACTGTGCCTGGTGAGAATATGCTCTCGCTGACGTGTGAATTTTCATTCTTTTAAATTCTGTGACATGCTCCTCAATATCTCTGTGACAGGGGTCTTAAAAGGGCATAATGTAATGGTGTTGCTCTTGAAATACAAGTCTAAAAATTGGAGTAAAATTTTAGATAATGCATGATTAATTTGAAGTCTAAGCATGAAGTTTTCATCACCTGTTTCATCCCCAAATCTCACCTGTTTATGATCTCTTACTGTGCTGTTTCCAACACTATGCTTATGTTTTAAATTCAATGTTTTATGTAAAAATAATGACTTAGATATGTTTTACAAAAATCAGAGGCCCTGCTTGAAATACACGGCCCATCGCTTCCTCCTAAACGTATTATCACTGGGTTAGGAAAGATCAGAGTTTACTGCTAATCACATCACCGTCTTTATAGTCTGCTGGAAATCTTATCTTAAATTACATTGATCAATCACAGTTAACACGAGTTCTGAAATGCAAGCTGCAGCTTAAAAGTGGCTTAATTTAATGGATGGTCTTTCAAGAGCTGAGCAGTTATTGATAACAGAAGCCAGGGCCTTAGAAATGTGCCAGGGTTTCATAACAAAATCCATCCACGCCGTGCTGTTTTAATCAAGGAAGCTGCTTGCATAATGTGAAAAGCGCTCGCGCTCTCCCGAATATGTAACTGTTGAAGAAACAGATGGTGATGCTAACCCGTAAGAATCCGACTATAAATACATTTAAGATAACAATATAAATTGAGATAATTATTCACAGTCTAAGGAGATGGTAGGGCAATTAAGGCAGCTAGTAAGCAGAAGGTAGAGGGGAGTAAAAAGCAGGATCTCCCTAACACAATAAAAAATTATTCCCTCAATGCAGCCAGTTCCTGCAACTCTTGGAAGCGGTAGTATCCTTGGACAAGCAAGGAAGAGGTCGCGTAAGTATATAAAAATACAAGCCATTAACAGTAGCCCATTGAAATCAGTGAAAAACTCTGATTTATATCAAATTTGTAGGACAGTCCCTTTTGGCTAATGCAGTCTCTTTTTTTCCCTTTTTTCTTACATTTTCTTTTTTTTTTTTCCAAGATCCTGTTGGTATTCAAGCCACTGGCAGCAAAAAACTCTTTTCGATCCTCCTGCAGCCGCGTAATTGTCACAGAGCAGCACTGTGCACTCATCTGCAAGGAGCGGTGGTGGGAGCGACGCTGGTGCCTCGAGGTGGCAGCTACAGAACTATCCCGGAGGGTTAAAAGGGGACGTTTTTCATAAAGAAAATTACTTTTCTGTACGAGCCCTGAAATACGGCAGCTCTCAGTTGAATTAATCCCCGCGGTGCCCTTGCAAACATTGAAAACATAAAAGAATGTGTCCTGCAGCATAAACACTGCAGGCCCGACTGGGTATGGCACGGCGGCGTCATGCCCAGCTAATATTCTGTTCCCTTTAATGCCGAAATGCCTGTCTGGACCCCTGCAGAGACTCGGATTTCAGCTGAACCCTATGCATATTTCAACAGCAAAGCTTGCTTTTTTTTTTCCCCTCTTGGCCATAAAATAAACAGTCAGTCTTTTGTGCCCCTGCATTGGATGGCCTTGCCTGTGTACTCACTGTAAGACTCCTTCATCCCTACATACAGGCAAACTGAGGCACCTACCCGTTTTTCCTTCTCACCGAATCAAATAGTTGCATCCTTAGGGCCAGCTTTAGACATAATAAAAGAGCAATTGCTCCGAGAGCTGTTGTACCTTCTGGAGCTCGCAGAGTGTCTCCTCAGCTTTTCCCAGCACGTGGATTTAAGAGGATCCACTTACTGTTCTGCAGAAGGAGAAAGAGGAAAAAAGCCCATGGATTTTTCTGCTGCTTGGCGTTCTGTTAACAGACAGACCTGGTTCCTGCTGTAGGATTTCAGCTTAATTGATTTGAATATCTCCAATACAAAAATGTATATTTCTCTGCTCATAACTGTCCAAAAAGTTGTCTGTACTGCCCTAAGAATCCCCCCAGAGTGGAATAATGGAAAGAGTGGTGGTGTCTGGATGGAGAGCATCGCTGCTTCACGCTAAAACACAGTCTGCCTCCCACCCAGGCGTCCTGATACCGCGTGTTACCCGTGGCAAAGACCCCGTCTGACCCTGTGCGCGGGGGCTTTCAGCCCCTCTGCGTGTGTAGTAAAGCCTTGTACTAACAGTGATGGAGTGGCAGTACCGAAACTGCACTTCTTTAAAAACTGTGGATTCAGGGGTTTGGCTTAACTTCAAGTTTCGGGAAGCAAAAGAAAGCTGAAGTTTTCAAAGTCCCGCTGGGTATTATCTGGACAACTATATTTAAGATGTTCAAGAAGCTGAGGGTTTAATGTCAGAACAGTGCTTAGGGTTAGCTTGCTTTAGGGTGGGGTGCGAGGTGCTTTTTTTATTGTCAGCCTAATTTTGCAGTGGAGTATGTAGGACGGGGGGAAAAAAATATCTGAGCGCTACAGGGAATTGACAGATGGTTCACGTTTTAGCTGAGACTCCGATATGCATGGGGATGGCTTCCTCAGCACTTTATTTCTGGGAAAATCGTAACACGGGGTGTACTTTGATATTAACTGCATTGCTTTTGTTAAAGGATATGAAGGAGAGCGAGGGCTGTGCCGTGATTCAGTTATGGAGGTGAGCATTGGTCCTCCTGGGCTGTATTCCCAGAGCAACTGCGACTGATTCCCCTGACCTTGGACCAGTCAGCAAAAGTCTGGGTCGACTCTGAAAAGTGACTGTGTAAAAATGGCACTTTGCTACTCAGCAGATCTGGTCGCTGTGAGCCCTCCAAGTCACATCTGCTGACTTTAGTGACAAAAATAAGTTTTTACGGCTTTCCTGCTCTGTGAGCACTGCAGAATCACGAGAGCTGTGAAAGCAGAAGCTGGATCCTGTGCCTCCTTGGAGGACTAATTCCTATAAATCACAGCCAGCGGTGGGGCTGCACTGGCATCACTTGGTCTTGCGCAGCTTTTGTGTTGGTGCCAGCGGTGAGGAACAGGGAAGAAAGGAATCCAAGTTGATCCTCTTGATTGAGTTTTAATTGCAGATGGTATTTATCAGATTTGCAGTTGGAAGAAAAAGAAATCTGGTCATCTGTGAGATGATTACATTTGAAATAATTGATTTGCCATAAACTTCCTGATACCTTTTTCAAAGTGGACTCTTTTTAAGCCTACTTCCCTCTCCGTAACAGGGAATGCTGTCCTCACTTTCCCTGATTGAGACTCATTTCTGCTCTATTCCAGTGGCTGCTGTTTAATGGGAAGAGCAGGTCCCCTTAAAACAGAGGCTACCAGCTGACATAAAGGTGAATTGTGTGGTGGAGATGTGCACTGATTTATGTGCTGGATGTCCCCAATATTCAAATCGGGAAAGTCATTCAGCAGCGAAATTAATGGTAACTATTTTAAAATTGCCTTTACCTTCTGTGGCATGTCCTGACATACTTAGGATAGCTGTTATCTGCTCATCAGCGATGCCAGGAGTAGCATCGTAAGATGCTGTATTCAGATGTCAGGACAGTGATTTTTTAGTTCATTTTATACATACAAAAGATGTCTTCATGTAAATTTTTAAGTGACCCAGTCTCTTAATTAGGACATGTTATTTGTGCTTTTTGGTTTGTGCGATAGGGCTGCAACAGGAATATCGCCTTTTAAAGACGTCCACTGTATTATATTATTACTTGATACAACAGGGTTTGCTGTTATAATAATACGCAGATCTTGTAAAGGACTCTGACAAAAGTTAGGTATTATTATTTCCATTTTGGAGAAGGAGAAATGGAGGCAGAGAGCGGTGAAGTACAGGGAATGGGACGTGCTTTTTACCAGCTACGCTACCCGCATGGAAGAATAAACCAGTTTACATCTGAATTTAATCTCTGAATTTCACCTGAGAGGGTGAGAACTCTTTGAAGGACGAAACCAATAGAGGATTGCACTGAAATGTCTCAAACCAGAGAATTGCTAAGAAGGGAAAGGAACGGATGTTTCTTCACTTGCTGTGGAAGTGGGGCCAGTTTTGCTTGCTTACGTGTATGCTCTGTGGCGTACTGACCTGAGTTAAAAAACAGTAGTTCCAATTAATAAGCCATAGAAATGAATAACAAAACAGTGCTCTCCGGTGATTTCTGATTTCTGCCTCTTTCATCACGCCTCCTTCTTTCAGTCTGCAGATCTTTTTTGTTGATAACGCAGAAGCCCATGATTTTGGCAGGTATGCGGGGTGGAGAAACTTGCAGTGTATGGGGAATTTGCAATTTCAGACAGGGAAAAAAAACAGAGATAACTGTCTATTTTGGTTGCAGGGATTATCGGTGAAATATTTAACCTTGAGAGCAGACAGCGCCAATTTGGGTTCAGAGTCAGTTGGTTTGTGTGGGGAAGTGAAAACCTCTCCAATCTATTAAGGGCTCTGTATGCCTCAGAGAAGGGTGGAGCATCAGTTACACACGCTTTACATTTGAAATAACTTTCCTGATAATTTTAAAGGTTAGATAGAAACGGGGTTGAAAACAATATCCCTCGTTCTGAATCCCAGGTCAAATGTTAGGGGTGAATTTTGTAGCCTGTGTCTCAAGCCTGGGGGACTCATCGCCAATGGCTCTGATTTCTAGGGGGGGGGGTGTCCCTGTTGTCCTGCACACGGATGACCGAGCGCCCTGGGAATCAATCCCTGACACAACGTGCAGTGCTGCAGTGGAAAATAAGCCCTCATTGATTTCAGTTGGCTGGAAAATCTGGCTACATCGTTAACTTCAGAGGTGGCACCTCCTCCAGGGCTGAGCCCTCCGCCCAAAATGACATGGGTGGAACAGAAGATGAACCTCCGGAGAGTTTTGTGACCCTAAGCTGGGAATTTGTGGTGTTTCAAATGGCCACAAAAATGCAGCTCTTATCTCTTCCTTTACCCCCAGCTCTGTCTCCCTTAGAGGAGACAGTAAACATCCTTTCTTTTCACGTATTGGTATTTTTTTTTAAAAAAAGAGATGTTGCAGCGCTAGAGATATTGATTCATGAATAATTTCCCAGATTTCGCAATTCATAGATGCAAAGCCAGAAGGGACTATTCCCATCGTTTTTTCTGACCGTTTGCTCCGCCAAGCCTAACTCTGAAGTTCTTTCTGATGTCTTTTGCCAATGACTGTTTTTATTGCTGATAGAGGCATTTTCACACTTTATTTTCAACTTATGCAGAGGTTAGCAATATTACCCTGAAAGAAATTGCCCTGACCTACAACAAATCTGTCTTTTTAAAGTTTTAATATTGGACGCGGAAAGCTACCAAAATGAATTGAGTTGGTTCCAGTTTGGTTGAAATCCAGTAGAAAACACTCTATTTCTCTAAAACTAGATAGGTAAAACATTGGGGTGAGTCTAGCAAAGAGAACAAGCCACGAATATAAATATTATTTCCAGCAGCACAACAAATAGAAAGAAAGAAAGAAAAAAGAACAATTTTGTGATGAGGAATACCTCGGTTTTCCTCCATCAGTTCTTTTATGTTGAATCATAGAATCACAGAATGGTTTGTGTGGGAAGGGACCTTTAAAGTCCATGTAGTCCAGCCTTTTGCTATGAGCAGGGACATCTCCAACTAGACCAGGTTGCTCAGAGCCCCGTCCAGCCTGGCCTGGGATGTTTCCAGGAATGGAGCATCTCCCACCTCCCCGGGCAAACCTGGGCCAGTGTCTCACCACCCTGACTGTAAAAAATTTCTTCCTTATCTCTAGTCTGGATCTTCCCTCTTTTAGTTTAAAACCATTAGCCCTTGTCCCATCAAATGGATGTTGTTTATTTAGAAATTCTGGTGTTTGACAGGTATGAACAGGTTAAATATTACTCTCTTACTTGAAAAAAACAAACCCTCATTTTATAGATTATTATGCCAGAGGGATTCACTCATTTGCTTCGTATGGTAGAGCACATTTGTAGCAAAATCAACATTTTGACTCCTCTCTCTCTCATATACCATTCTTCCATTCCCTCCTAGCAATTCCCCCAAAATCTCTCTGCCCCACCTATTTCCTCCTTTGAAAGAGCATTATTTTTGGTCTCTTCTCACCTGTGCCTGCCCCGCACAAACGCTGAGCACCTGCTGCAGCGCTGCTGGCAGTGAGTCATTGCCCGAGCGGGCGTATAAAACCCTGCGTGCAGAGCTGAGGCCTTGTGGTGCCCCTGATGCCAGGCGGGAGAGCGAGGTGAGAGGGGGATAAGCTGAGCTCTTCGCTTTTGGATCTCCTTTTCATTTTTTGGAGGTAAGGTACGGGCTTCTGGGCTGCTGTTTGACAAAGCGAGGTGATGTGTGCTGCGGGACTTGATGGTGTAAAGGCTTTCTCTTTCTGTTGTTAGGCTAGCTGTGGGGTTCCTGATGGAAAAAACAGGTGGGAGGAGGAAAACATGAGTAAAACTGTTTACCTTTCTTTTTCCCTGGATGAATAGGCATTTACAACATAACAAAAAACCCAAACAAAACCAAACGAGCTCACGTGCGGGGTACTATTTAAGAAGCCCTCCTCCTTCGAGCGTTAGGGGAAGGTGACCTCTACAGCTGAAAATCCTGGAGGAGAATCTGTAATTGATGGAAAACCACCGAGGGTGCTGCAGGCCTGGTTTTTTGTGAGCAGAGCGGGGGGAGCCCCTGATCCCGGCCGGCGGGGAAGAGTTGGGTGCGCGGGACTCGGATGCTGGAAGTTCCTTTTGGAGAAGGCGACCTCTCCCAAGCCCCGGGGGTGGCGGCGAGCAGGGAACCCCCCCACCCCGTGGCGGGGGGGAGGGGGCCGGGCCAGTCCAGCCCCCGGCAGGGCGGTGTCGGGGGCCGGCCCGCTCCGCTCCGCCCGTGCGGCCGCGGGGCGCTGGGGCGAGGGACCGGGAGGAGGAGGAGGATGAGGATGCAGGTGAGGCCGGGGGTGAGCTCCTGCGCTGCCCCCCCGGGGAGGGAGGGGGACACACAACCACCACCCCACCCCCCAAGCCGAATTTGCCGCGTGTTTATTCATTTTAATTTAATTTTTTATTCCCCCCCCCTTCCTCTTGGTAATGATGCTCAGCGCATCCTCGGCGCGGCTCTTTGTTCCCGGCGAGCGGGCTGGTCCCTGCAGCCCCGGGGGATGTAGGGGGAGCCGGGGGAGTGTGTACATGTGGGGGGGTCGTTCTGCCCCCTCGGAA
>VXBO01007347.1:253006-345649 GCA_013400135.1 Rhinoptilus africanus
CCCCCCCCTTCTTGCAATCTCTTTAATCCCTTAGGAATTTGGTAGACCTCTGACTTCTGTGGTGCCGGGGACCTGGCACGGGTCAGAAGCCACAAAGAACTGTGCAGCTTTCACTCGCCAATCTGGGTAGGGATTTCTGTAGGTGGTCTTGTGCTGTTCTGAACAAAGCAAGCAATCGCTTAGGGGTTGGGGGAATAATGTCTAAAACATGTCATGTCTCTCGCTTCTCAAAGAACTACTGTTGGGGGAGGTGGAGGTGATGTATTATGCATTAAGGTGCCTCACTGAGACCGATAGGGAGCTATCCTTACAGAATATTAAGATCTCATTTATTTGCTTGTAAGGATCTGTCCTCTAAGGTAGAGGAAGATGTGTCCCTGTGATGTGTGGTTGTGTCTGCGTAGTTTTGCTCATCCAACTCGGGCTGTGCTGGTGGCTGGCATGGAGTTGTGTCGCTGTTTGGGATTTCATGGAGAGCTGCTGGAGGTGACTTACCTGGCGGAGGTCTGTTTATCTGAAGTACGTGCTGTAAGAGCATTGGCTTTACAATTCACTTCGCTGAACTGGGCAAGGACACAATGGAAGATGAAATGAAGGAATTTTTCTGCTTGTGTGCAAGAGTAGGAGCTGGAGCTCTGCAGTGTGTTATCTGCTGGCTTTTGTATTCCACGTTAGTAATAAGGCTTGGATAGCATACATTAGCACTCCGGTGACATGGCATTTGATTGCTGGCTGTTGCTTGACTTGGATGTTTTGGCTAAATCTTCACATTGAAAAATTTGCAGCAGTTTTGTCCCTTCCCCTTATCAATCGGTGGTTGAATTGCCGAGCCGAGCACATCCAGGACTGTTCAGCCAGTCAAAGGTGGCATAATCAAGCTTTTACTTGGAGGTGTGAAAAGCTGTGTTCTGCAAAGGCTAGATGGTGATTTTCTCATTCTGAAGCTGACCTGATAATCTCCTGTGCTCACTGCTATATGATACATGCAGCCACTTCAGCTTCAGAGGACAAGTGTCCCCCCTCTGTGTGGGAGAGGGGCTGTTAGAACAGGGTTATTATTTCCAGTGAGTTAAAAGCTTGATGCTTTTTTCCCTGTTTCAACAATTCAGGAAAAACACAGCCACAACTTGCCAAGGGCAGAAAATAACAGCAAAGGGGTTTCTTGGGAGTTTTTCCAAAGTAAACTGGCTGGGTGAAACTTTAAAAAGCCATCCTAGGGAATAACTGTGTTCAGCTGGGGCAGAGGGGAGAGTTTCATCCTTTGCGGTGTGTGTCCACAGGCTGCTGGTCCATGTAAGGAGCAGCTATTGAACAGGAGAAATCTGGACTGCTCTGTGCTTGTCCCCTTCAAGCCTGCCCTGCTGGAGTGACCGTAGCAGGCTGGGGTTCCTTCTGAACGGGCTTTTGTCAAACCTTCCAAGAGCTGACTCTTCAAACGGGTCTCTGAAACTCACAGAGGGGGTTAATGGTTTAATAGCTATTCCTAATAGTGTGGAGCAAGGAAGCAGCCTGGTTCAGAAGGATCCAAATGAGTGCACAAGACTGCTTTGGCTGGTGACCAGTTTGTCTTTATTGTCCCTCAGCTTAGCGACTTGTCCACAGTAGGAGGGGGTTCTTATTCTGATGGGCAGCTTGTGGAGATGCCTGGCTTTGGCACTTCTTTTTAGCCTAGAAGTCCTTTGTGCTGCTTCCCAGCCTACCAGGTGTTAAGAGAACTTAATTTTTTTCCTTGCTAAAGATAAAGCTCCTTGGCTGCCTGCAGTTGTGCTGCCTTTGCGGCCAGGGGAACTGCATCTCTTGGGATTTGTTGTTATTAAGTGCAGGGGAAGTAGCTGGTGTTGCCTCTTGCCTTCTGTGTGTGCTTCCGATTTGAAGCAAGGATTAGTTTTCCACCCAGGGCTTGGCAGCTCTCCTCCAGGGCTTTGGCTTGGAGAATGCCAGGTGAAATCTGGGAGTTCCTGCAGCATGAAATACTGAGTTATTCTACAGCTTTGAGCTAGTAACAAAAAAGCTTAAGCTTACTGTAGAGGTGCTTGGTCCTTGGTCAGAGCAGCGTGCTCCAGCTTGCTTGTGTTGCTTGGCTAAGGCTGTAGAGCAGACTGTCTATAAAAATAGCCAGATGGGGAGGATGAATGTATAGCCCGATGCAGCTTGAGTAACAAACTGCTCTGCAGCCAGCTACCTGCTAAAACCTGGATCGCTTTTGTGTAAAGTGGAAGTGCTACAGCAGAGTCAAACTCTGCTTAAGAAGATAGCCAGGTCACTGCTGTTCGTACACTGGCTAATCCAGCCTCTTCCTAAAGCTAAGCAGATCTTAAGCTCTGAGTAATCTTCTTTGAAGTGTGAACTTGTGCCATTATCCTGCAGCAAGCTCCGTGCCACTGTCTCCAGCTTTCATTGGATGTAGAGGTCTAGGTTAGCTTAGATGTAGTTGTTGTGGATTTCCTGAGCAAATAGCTCTCCAATGCTATTTTTAGCCCATATAAATGTATACTTATAGTCAAGAGTGCTTTTCAGATTGGGGGAAACAGTATGAGGCTGCCTAAGTACCCTGGGAACTCTTATGTCAGGCTAGTGCTGCTTGCCCATGTTATCTACTAGCCAGAAGGAGGAAAGGCTCTTAATACTTTTTTTTTACATTTTAATTAATGGATCTCTAAAAGCCAGCCATCTAGGGAGCAGCTTTCCCTCTTAGTCACTGACACTCCTGATCCTAGTGAAGATGGAGTGAGCTTGTTGGGGAAGAGATTAATTTTTTAGTACTTCTGCTAACCACCTCCTGAATGTCTTAGGCTATTTGAGAACCTAGAGCTAAAAACCTACAAATATATATACATATGCATAATGTATATGACTGCAAGAGGAATGCTATGGCTGTCTTTCAAGTGCAGCTGGAGTTCTGTTTATGTTTAACCACTGCTGAAACTACTTACGTAGCCTAAAAACACTCCTGACTTCTAGAGAAACTCTATTTAGACCCAAACTGTTCTTATTAAAAAAAACCAAACCAACCAAAAAAACCACAAAACACCCCACAAAACCAAACCTCTTGATGTTCCAATATGTTTGATCTTAACTGGCACTTGCTAAAGGGGGTGTGAGGTGAACATAATTTATATTCATCAGCACAGCAAGACAGATGCATGTCATTGGACGCTATCAGTTTAACTTGCCTAATATACTCTTAGTGCTTTTTAATTATGAAAGTGCATAAAGGATTAGCCCGGAAGAGTAGCTGAATACTGTCAGTTTTCAACTATTTTTTTTGCCAGAGCGGCTAGAGATACATGAGTAGCCACCCATCCTCCAGTGAAAGGAGATGCTAAAAATAAAATGAAAGGTATCTGTCCTGTTGCTGGTGAACAGCTTCTTGGTGGCTTTGGTTTGTCCCTGAGCACCTGGTGTATGTGTGGCCTGTGACGGGGAGTTATTCCAGCAGCTCAAGCTGCTGAGGGGCAGGGCTGCAGGGAGAGCGGAAAAAGTGACTCCGTGTGCCCTGAAGGCTCAACCAGACAGTGGAGCCCGTGGTAGCTGACTCTGACCTGGTAATGCTGAGGTTGTCTTCTGCGCTACAGACAGCCCTGCAGATCATAAGGGTCTTCAGCTGGAGAAGTCTTTCTCCCCTGGGTGGAAGAAGAGGTATGTTTTACAGTGGGAATGCACAGAGCTGTTTGTGATCAGACCGGATACAAAATAAGCTTTCTGGTGTTTTGGTTGTGTTCAGTTGACTGGGCACATACAATAATGGTTTCCAAGTGTATATGAGGAGCTGGACACAGAGGGCCTCTGGGCTAGATGGCCTAGCACAAATGTGGTGTTACTGAGATCCCTCTCCCCACCACAGCCATACCTCTGGCACGGCATCCCATGGGTGCATGAGAAGACATGGAGGAGTGGTACACTCCTGCTAGGTGGCTTGGTGCTGCACTATTTGTGTACAAATGCGAATAATATTAATCTACGCGCTGTTTGTGTGGAGAAAAGAGGAGTCTAGCAAGCTGGGGTACTCATCATGGTGCCCATAAGTAAGACTGCAGTGTCTTCTTTAGAAGCCTTACTAATTTTTGTTAGTCCTGTGGCTCGAAGGTGGTAAGAGCAGTTCACTTGTGAAACTGAGAATGTACCGACCAAAGCAAGTGAAGCTGTTGATGGTTGGAGGCTTCTCGCAGCAGGACTTGACTGTGCCACTGACAAGCTGCCTCCCGGTACTGGAAGAAAGACCACAACCGATCTGCTGTGTGATGGAGGGCTGCTTGGGGGGTGTGTGGGACTTGTGTGACCAGCTGTCCTGCATGCGTTGAGTGGGGGCTTGGATGGGATGGTCTTCTGCGGTCGAGTGATGGTGCAGCAAGCCCAGGACTGAGAGGCCCCTGCCCAGAGGGAGGTGGCTGGGAGCAAGCGGCTGCTGCTGCGAGGTCCTCCATCTGCCCGGCAGCCTGAGCTGTGTTACCGGAGGCGGCAGAGCCTGCCAAGAGCAGGCAGTCAGCTGGCTGGATCACTGCTGGGCTACTGGTTCAGCGCTCTCTTGGAAACTCTCGAAGCACACAATGATTATACGTGTGAAACTTTCTGGAAGTGCCTCCATGGTGCAGTGCAGCATAAACACTGTGCTAATGCAGCAGTGCTGCTGTCTGGGCTGTAGCCTTTCTCCGTGGGGCCAAGGAGCTCATAGAGGACGTGAGACTAATGTGGCCCTAAAGCCTCCTGTTTTGGCTCTGGTCCTGTGCTGTGCCCTATAGACCCACCTTCTTCTTCTGTGCAAGTTCCTTGGTGTCCTTCTGTGTCAATGCCCAGAACAGGGTTTGCCATAACAGGCTTGAGACTTCAGTCGGGCCCTGACAAGCATCAGTCCTGGACTTGGTAGAGGACAAACAAGTTGATCCTCATATGCTTGCAAGTCTGATGGCTGTTGGGTAGGACATAGCACTCTACCACTGGGGTGAAAGCAAGGTCTGTCTTGGACTTCAGATCCAGATTTGGTTTTGTCTGGCATGAGACTTCAGACAGGGTAGCCTGGGTGCAGTAAAATAGGCGGAGGAATCCATTGCTTGGGATGTGTAAGAGGGGTCTGCTCAGGAATGGCTATAGACTAGCATGCTTGAACTTGTCCCCCAGTTACTTAAGGCCCTGGGTCAATAGATGGTTGTGGGCATGAGTAATCTTGGTTCCTTTTTCCCTTTCTAGGTCTTGTACTCTGGACTTGTCAGCCTTTCAGGCTCCTGGGCACATCTCTTCTCAGCTATGAGTAGATCAATAGGATTTAACATCTGTGTGGTCACCTGCAGCATCCTGCTCTTGTCCTCCAGTCCACCATGCCTTGCATCTCAGCCACTGGAGGAGAGGGACATGACAAAGGTCCAGCATGGCCCCTGGATAGGAAATGGGGTAGAAGATGAAAGGACAGGCATGCTGAACTTGAAAAATAACCCGGGCCCTTCTGAGCAGGCTGTCTCCGAAGAGCCCTGTGGAGCGTCAGCAAAGCCATCTGGGACGCCCTTAAATGAAGCTTTAACTGTGGAAGGAGAAATGCTGCCTGTAAGCCCGAACCATGTCATCCCAGTCCGCCAGGGCCTGGGTGCTCCCACCTCCGCTGTGGCAGTGCCTGCTGTAGGTGAGGAGGAGCCTGGTCCCACGGAGTCGGAGCTGGATGGGGATGGTGTGTTCCAGGCCATGCTGACCACAGCCGTGACCACGCTGAACCCCACTCTCCAGGAGGAGCCCGTCGGTGGCCTCACTGCTGAGACCACCACGGAGGGTGGTGTTGGAGTAGAGCACAGCTCTGCCGTCCCCTCGGCAAACCCCCTTTCTGGGACTGCTGTGGAGGAGGCAGAGAGCAGTTCGCACCCCTCAGCTGCGCCCCAGCCCACGCTGCACCCCAGCTCTCCCGGCTGGGAAACGGGCACTGACCACCCTGTCATCCCAACTCCCCAGGCTCACGGTGGGAACGCCGAGGTGGGAACGCCAAGGGCCCGCACAGGGAGCCCTCTGAGGTCCCTGGCTGTGCGAGCATCTGTGGCTCCAAAACGTCCCCTCACGGTGACCGAGGCCTCCCTCCGCCTGGAAGGAGGGACGGGTGTCAGGGGAGAGGAGCTGCCTGCCACGGCTGGCACCGTCACCAGCCACCCTATGGACACTGTGCCACCCGACTGGGATGACACAAAACTGGGGGACGTAAGTCAAGGGGTAAGCACGTCTCAGGGGGAGGTGACAGAGGACCTGGGGGCAACAGAACCCTCCCAAACCTCACAGGGAAGTGTGGAGGAGGAAGAGGATGTGACAAGAGTGCTGCTATTGCCAGCATCCCCTCCGCCAACTCCTGGGCTTGCTGAGGAGACCAACTGCACAATGCTGGTGCAAGGGGAAGAGTTGCCGGCAGCTTCCACAGACGGAGGTGATGCTCTCCACGCTGCAAACCTGACAGGTGTAGACACGGCTGATCTTGATTCACTGGAAAACATAAGTGCGGTCACAGCAGAGGAGGGGAAAAGCACCCTGCCATCACAGACGGAGGCTGCTGTGGTGACGGATACGCGGTCTGATCTCTCTCCTACTCTGGAAAGCTCATGGAAAGGTAAAACTTGCCTGTTACGCTTGCCTCTAAGGGTAGGCTTAGGAGGGATGTGCTTGGGAATCTGTGCTTCCTCTAGGGAGATAAAGTGGAGAAAGATGTGAACTTGATACCTGCAGTAGAGGTAGGACACCTCTTCCCCCTGGGGAAGGCTGTGGACCTTTATGGAGGGGTAACAGCCGAACCAGGTAATTCACATCCATAAAGTACTAGCTGGCCTTGGCTGTTCCAAGCATGATGTCCCTGTGTGCAGGAAGGCGCAGTCTGTTGGGGGGTCCCCTGTCCTGACTGTTACGTGAGGCAACTGTACTGAGCTGCCTCTTCTGCTCCTCAAGCTGAGAGGTGATGGCTGGGGTAGCAAACAGGAAGGCTGAGGCTGGAACGGCTGTGGCAGCTGAGCCTGGGATTGAAGTGTGTACGGGAGCATGGAGGTCTCTAGAGGATCGAAGTCTTGTCAGCAGAGACTTGGTGCTGGTTAAAAATACTTGCTTGGTTAACTTACTGGAGTTGTGCACGTGCAGTGTACCATCAAGTAGGGGCTTCAGTTTTGGTGTTCATGTGGTGGATGAGGGGGACAACTGTGGCTGGTTGTAGGTGTCTCCCCTTGACCAGCGATGTAAATCTGCTTTGAATAGCCCTCTGGCATATGACTCTCCAGTGACCAACCTCTCCAGCCTCTGGCCAACTGGTTAAGCCTCCTTGGTTTCAAGGAGGATGATACTCTTCCAAGTGTCCCTTTGACATGGACAATGCAAAGACCCAGAGGCGGTCCTTGCATTAGCTTACTCTAAAGCCCTGCAAAACAGAGGGGAAGATAATTCCTGGGCGGTTAAATGAACTACATCTCAGATCACTAGACTGTCAACTGCTAGCTATGGACATTCGCAGTCAGTGCAGCTGATGCAGGGACAACAGATGGCTGTAAATGCTTCCTAAATCCAGGAATAGGTGAGCTGTCCCTGTAGCCTGTGAGTGACTGATGTCTTCCATGGCTTTAGAAGGATGCTCAGATCAAAAGATCTGTCTGGACCTCTGTGTCCTTTGCAGCAAAAGCTCCTTGTGCTGTTTCCCCACCATAGAGTGGATGGTCAGAGCCTGGCCAGTGTTTGTGCCAGGTCTGTTACCAGTGGGCAGAAATCTTCCTAGGTGGCCTGCCACAGGTTGATGGTGTCACCCTGTACTGTATTTACCTGCAGAGATGACACCTTCATCCCACTGACAATGTTTCTACTCAGTGTTTAAAATATAGGGGGAACGCTAAAAATAAGTCTGGTCAGGTGTTGGGTAATGACATGTTCCTAGGCTGATTTGGACTGATTTGTTCCTAGGACTTTGTTTTAATTGCTGGGCATCTTTAATCTTCCCTCTTAGGCTACAGAGGCAAAAAGGACAGCTTTCCCTCACTGCATCCAAAAGATCTAGCTTTTGCTGTTAAAGAAAAGCTAATTGCATGCTGGTGCTGAAACCTGACTGATTAATTTCTAGATTAATTTATAAGCACTTGACTTGTCAGCAGGCTCCCTCTCTGCTGTTTCACAGATGTTGGGGAAACAACACTATCAATAAGACCTGTGCAACAAAAATAAACCTGCAAAGCTGAAGTGTCGTAGCCATGAGATCCAGTCACTAAGAGCACTGCTCTGGCAGCCTCGCTTGCTTTGAAGGGTATTTCACACCACAGGCCTGCAGTGCTGCGCTCCCATGGTGTTGCTCCCCGGTGCATCCTCGTGTCCCTAAAGGAGCAATTAAGAAAATGAGGACTGATTTTTGCCGCTTTTATTCCTGTTATGCATGTTCTCACATCTGCCTTTATGCTGCGCTGCCCTGATGGTACTTGGCTGGACCTGCTGCTTGCTCTGTGGCTCTACAGATGCTGATGCGTGGAGTTGTGTTCCTTCAGACCTCTGCTCTGTTGCTGTCGGCTGTCTTGTGAGTTGGTACCAACACGTGTTCTTGCTGCAGGTGTTACTCGGGAGGTGACAACAGTTGCCCAGGAGGCTGATGCTGCTCTGTCAGTGGTGACACTGGCACCTAGTGCTACCCAGGGAACAGGAGCTGCAAGCCTTCTGCAGGAAAACAGTGGAGAGGACACTCAGATGACGACTGTTCCTAGTGACACCCAGGCGCTGGTGGCAACTGGTACTTCCTCTATGGCAAACACTCCAGATGTAGAAGGTAGGGTTTGGCTTCAAGGACTGCGGGTTCATTTTCACACAAGATGAGACGGTACATCTGAAACCAGTGTGCGTGCTTGGGTGCTGGAGTCTCAACACGCAGCATTCATAGTCTAAGTGACCTTTTTCTAGCCTTCTGCAGGCTGCCTCTAGCCCTGGGCTGCCACTGCTTCCTGCCCAGGCTACCAGATCCACCATGTTGAAATATGCCAGCGTATGCTTTTTGTCCCAAATAACAATGGAGCAGAGATTTTAAAAAACAAAACAAGCAAAAAACCAAACCACCACAAAACAACCCCCCACACCTATCTTTGATAGCAAGCTGACTCTTAACCTTAAACACTTCAGCCAGTTTTTATTTATGGAGGTAGAACTCTTACTTCTGGAGCCAAAGACACTCACGGATTGCTGATGCTCAGCCCAAAGAACAAACATCAGGGCAACATGGGAGCGGTGGAAGGTCGAGGGGCAGGTTGTGTGCTGTGTGTGACCCTCTTGCAAGAGTCCCTCAATCCTTTGGGTGCAGGAGCCTGCATTAATATTCGCTTCTATTGAGGAAGGGCAGGTTCTTACCAGGTTGATGTAGCTCGTACAGGAACGCTTTAAGCAGTTGTGTTCATCCAGCTGCTGCCTACTGGCTTGATGTCACCTTGGCAGGGACGTGTAGGAGCCTGTCTTTGTAACAGGAGCAAGGGTTCCCTTGGCACAAAGCTGGCTTTGAGGTTGAGTGCATTTCTGTAGTAGTAGGTACCACTGTAACAAAACTGCTGCTGGGCAGTTTTTTCTGGTAATTCTTATAATTCAGGGCATCAAAAGAAAAACCTATTTGCATTGTATCTCTTAAATTAAGGTCCCTTTGTAGGGGAGAGAAGGATCTTCCGGCAGTTTCCACTAATTAATTTGCTTCTGGGATTTAATTATAAATTCAGCTAATTTTTATCCTTGCAATAAACAATGAGATCTGTCAGCTGGTTCAGATCTCTACCAGTGTCTTGGTGCTCTGATCTTGCTATGGGGTGGTGACTAGCAGTCCTCAAAGCAATGGAAGTGAAACCTAGATGAGTTCTCATTAAGGGGAACCTCCTGTGCTGGCTGTCCCAGAGGAGAAGCAGAGCCACTTGCAGATCTTGAAAGAGGCAAGAGTTTAGTAACTTCCTCCACTCTGACTTAAGTTTTCATTAAGGAGTTTGTTCTCAGATGGTGAGGTTTTAAATATCATTGTGCCAAACTGCTGCTGCTTTATCTTCTGTAGATCTCACAGATGTGGTCCTGGTCAGCAGTGAGAAGGCTGTTCCAGCTCCTGGTGGACTCTCTGCTACTCAGTCTGGACAGACAGAGGAGCCATCTGGCAGAACTGTGGTCCTGGTGACTCCAGCATCAATGGCATCTTCTGTCAGGAGGACAGCTCTTCCACCCGTGAGGAGGATCAGTACGGCTGTGACCTATGGGCTGGACCGCCTGGAGTCAGAAGGTACTACTGATCCCAAGGCTAAGAGGCGGGCAGTTTCATGCAAAGTGGCCCGCTTGCCTTGAGACTGAGCTCCCCAGTTTATCTGTTTGGTGTGCAGCTGTGTGCATATGTTATTGTTAATAAAGTTGTTGAGCAACCTGTCACCTTTCCGGGAGGTACAGGAAGCAAGCAGTGAACAGTGTCACGGAGGTTGCTTAAAATTCCAGGTGGCTGTGGTGGGGAGGGGATGGGGTCTTCCCTTGGAGAGGGAGCAGCAGTGGCACTGCTGTTGCAGCAGAGCCTGTCTCTGAGCCCCTGTAACTGCTGGTGTGTGCATCCATCGCAGGGCCTCTGTACCAGGTAGCACTTGTGGGAACGTGTTCAGACTGCTGGAGAGCCCTTGCCACCCTGTTGCCGAAATCCTCACCCCATGCAATGCAGGGGCATGTTCAGCATGAGGGGGCTACTTCAGTGTCCAGCTGGCTGAAACCTTGCTAGAGCAAACTCCTTACATTCCCTATGAAACACTGCTGGGAGAGGCAAATGATGCATCGCCCTTTGAGATGGCCTTCCAGCTCAAAGCTACCCGCTAAGCTGCTGTGCCATCACTGGTTCCTCCAGCCTTGCCTTAGCCCTGGGCTCCTTTCTCTTAAACTGCTTTTTCCCACTGCTGGTCTGGCAGTCTCTGCTCCCTCACTGTCTTCAGGCAGTTGATGCAAACTTCACCTGGGCAAATGTACGTCAAGAGAGGTTTAGGTGAAGCTGATCCTACTCTGGAGTTGGTCTGCAGCTCAGGTCTGCTATCTCTTTGGTTCATCTGTGATTTTTTCCTGCAGAGAATTGCTTTACTTCTGCTTCTTGCTCTTTCTCCTACTTAAACTCTTCTCTGCTTGCTCATCCATCCAGTTTTGTATTCCAGTGTCTGGACTGACAGCACCTGGCAGGGATTAATCTTTCTGCCTGTTTTGCTCCCCTTCCTTTATCTTGACCTTCTCTTGCCTTCGTATTTTACTGCAAAGGTTGGCAGCCCTCCAGGGGTGGCATGCCAGATGGTATTTTTCTTCTGATTAGAGGTGGGGTGCTGTACACAACAGCTAATCAGCATCTTTTCTCTGCAGGAAGCAATAACTCTCATTCCTGTTAAGCTTAGAGGGCAGCAGAAGCTGGGAGCCCTCCCTGCTGCATGTGTGAGGTGCTGCAGCTCCTGCTCTCTGTCAGCCTCCCTGCTTGCTTTGAAGCCTGCCATGAGTTCTCTGGGCCTCCAGCTACAGCACTTGCCCCTTGCCAGGGTGAATCCTGCACGTATCTGGCAATGCAAGGATGTGGTGCTGATGGTGTGAGAGTGGCAGTGGGGGAAGAAGGGCATGGGTGGGGGGGAAAAACCTGATCTTTCAGGCTGGGAAATAAGGTCTCTTCTTAGCAAGCACAGTATGATTCAGGAGGCTAAACTGTTTCTGAGCCCTCTGGGATCTCCTTTAGAAGCCTGGTTTTCTGCACAGGAAGATAAGAGGGATTTCCATTTCAATCATTGGTTTCTCCCTATTTAATGAGACTTTCTGCACAGGCATTTAGAAAAACACCTTTCTCCTCTTGACATAGGATTGCTGTGACTTTCTTGGGTTCCTACTGAGCTCCCTTGTGCTCTTGAATAAGCTCTAAGCTCCTCTAAGGGCGAGTGTGGGCTGTAGCTAGGACCAGCTTTCCTAAATGATGATGACTCAACCAGAAGGCTGTGGGTTTCTTGGCTCTGGGGTATGGCTCTGCAGGTGCCTGTCCTCTAAGGGATGCGGTATGCTCTGGTTGTGCTGTGTGGGTATGACAACCGGCAAGGCTTTTGCTGTCTAAATCTCTCCTGATCAACCTAGACCTTAGTGCAGTGAGCTAGAATTTTCCCTAGTGTTAGGGATCACCAACCCACATCTTGTGAAATGGGACAAATACCACTTGGGGATAGGCTTTCTGCCTGGGTGTGCTGCTGCCCCAGTTAAGCAGAAAGGAAGCTTTTGAGCTGCAACTCTGCCATTACATGGAGAAAAATATTTTAGAAAGCAATTAGGGAATACTGCATCCTCATGGTGGAGTGGCATTTGGAAGCTTGGTTTTCCATTTCCCACAGATTACAGTTCCTAGTGCTTACTCTGAGAATACTTAGATGCTACCAGATAAAAGATGCTTGGGAGTGCTTTCCTTTAAAGCTGTGCTGAGCTCTAGCCCAGGGTGGTCAAGCTCTTGCAGGGTGTAAGGTCAGACATCGCTGCTGTTGTTGGCATATGCTTGGGTCCCTAATGAGGGAGCTTGGGCCTCTGCAGGGAGGCTGTGCCTTGCTCACCAGTGGAAGAAATGGAAGGAGCTGAGTGAGCTCAGCTGGTCTCCACTGCCTGCAGTGGGGCTTGCTCACTTGCCTCACTGTGGGCCTGGCTCATCATTAAGTATAAACCCCTGCTGTTCAGCCAACTCTGTTTCTTGAGGACCATCTGTGCCAAACTGCCTGCAGTTAATTGCATCAGTATATTCACCTACCTGCCTTGGATGCAAAACCATATTAAAATTCAAATTGCACAGACAAACATGAGTTGCTTTGAATATGTCTCCAGATGAGCTTATCCTCCTCTCTGGTGGACTCTGGCAAGATTAGTGAGGTAACGAATATCCTCGTACCTTGACTCTGTGGTGGAACTGGTTATACTTGCCCTTCCTAGCCAGACAAACCCTGTAAAGGGATCATAGGATGTGGGGATGGGACACAGCAGAGGATGAGGCTTACCTTTCTGTGAGACTGAATTACATATTTTGTTCCTGTGCCCGGAATTTTTGTCTCTCTAGCAAGTTAGACACTACAGCTTTCTTTGTGGGGCTCCTAGGTTCCAAATGTGTAATTTAGTTCAGCTTGCCTACTCAGGACTGCTGTGTAAGCCTCTCAATGCACTTTGAAAAGTGTCTCTTCTGAAAGAAGCCACTCTTCTCTTGGACTAAACTCTTTTGCCATAGTGTCTGCCATGGTAGGTATGGGCAGGGATGGCTGCACTCCATAAGCATGGCAGCATTTGGCAGGTGTGACTTTCCAATGTGCCAGCTAGCCTGCCTTGCTCCCTCTTCTGCAAGATCCTTGCAGTGTTTAGCTGAAACCTGGTGGACAGAGGACAACAGTAGCTGGCTGCCTTTGGCTGGTCCTCAAGGAGCTCCTGTTGCTGTTCTGTACAGGATGTAATCCAGGGATGCTTTGGGGCTAAGCAGGAGGTAGGGTAGAGCTCTTTCTATGAGGACCTCAAAGGTCATGTCATCCTTACATGCTAGTCCTAAACCAGCAGTTAGTACCAGCTAATCCTAAACCTGCTGCCAAGAGTGATGCTTCACCCATCACAGCCTGGACAAAAAGGGTAGGATTTGTTGGTGTTTCTGATTTGTGTATTTTTTTTTGTGTTCATCCCTTCTACCTCACCCCAAAATAATCCCAAGATGCTCCATAACAGTGCGTAAGCCCTAAGGCTGGCTCCTGTTCAGTCATCTAGGCTTGCTTCAAGCTGGGGGTGAGCTGCTCCTGTGGTTCAGCTGTGACACAGGCTACTGGATGTGGAGGGTGCTTAAGCTTTATAAAAAGCAGGAGATGTTCTACCTGTTGTGTGCTGTCAGGAACAGTCAATAGCTCTGAAAATGGGTGCCTTAAACTCAGCTGCTCTAGAGGGAGATGTGAGCCATGCAGCTCTCGAATGTGAAGTGTTCCTATAAGTCAGGCTGGCTCTTAAGGGTCAGGGGGTTGGAAAGGCAGTGTCAGATGTGCCGGGACAGCACAGGGCCCTCCCCAGCACTCTGCCTGGTTAGCTGGCCTGTCCTGATCTAATGCAGCATTTGGCTGCGGAGAAGCCCCTCAATGATGCTGAAACACGGCTGGCACTGCCCTTGGGATTGGCAAATCCAGTGTCCTGCAGTCATGGGCGACCTCCCCTCTGAACCTCGGCTGTGGGCTGCCCTGTGTTTCCTCTGTCTCCTGCATGAAAATGCTGTTCCAGAACAGTGCCAGTATGAAGCTTTAGGCTTTCTGACCTTAACGTATTGGTGATATTTTAATACCTACTTGTGTCTGGGTTTAAACAGTTCCTATCGTTCTTCACTGACCAGAGTATTTAAGTTTACCCTTACAAGGAAACCATACCTTAACTAACTTCAGTGAGAAGAGCTCTCCTGGTCCTCGTGTCCATTCTCTTCTACTTCCCCTGCATCTTATTCTTCTTGTACACAGTCATCTAAGCTGTGGGTCGTACTTCAAAAATGAAGGCATAAGCTTGCCTTTTTTTGAGAAAATACTTTCAGAACTTGTGGCCATTTATGTAATTTTATAAAAGACCCTTTTAAATTCTCCTTACACTTTTCTCTGAGCTATGTCACAGTACCAGGAGCCTTCTTTTTTTGGATGTGAAGAGTATTTTTTCTGGAAATCAAGCCTCTGACTGGGATTGCTGTTTGGACCCTGACTGCATGGATTAAGAACTGCCTCATTAAATCTCTGCAACCCCATTAAAAATTTAAATGAGGTTGCAGGAGTGTAAATAAGACAGGCACTTAGCCCAGCATGGTTAACTAGCCTGATACTATAATTCCTCACCAGCTCTTTGGATATCAGCTAAATTGGCAAGGAACAAAGATTTAAAACAAAGCGCAAGCAAAATGAATTAATTATTAAATGTTCTTGGTGCGTACTTTTGTCTTGCTTCCAGTTTATTGCTCCCCCTGAAAGGAGAACTGCTGTCCCTCTGGTGCAGGTTGACCTCCGTGTTCTTCACAGTAGATGGTGGTTCATCCCCAATTCTGCTCCTTTGTAGCAGAAAACCGTAAAAAGAGGAAAAAATGGTGGCAGGATTTTGCATCAAAACCAAGCTTTTTTTCCTTTCTTTTCCTGAAAGTGTTTGACCAAAGACACCACCTCTGCTGGTTTTGTTTCATGGAATACACCTGAGACTTGAGGAAGAAGGGGTGTGGAGGGTGATCAAGCCCTTAAGGAGTTGGGAGCTTGTAGGCGCACAGCTAAGAGGGTGTTAGGCTAATTAAAGGCTCACTAAGAAGAGAAGCAAAGGAACTCCTGCTGTGCACCGCTAGTGTGCTGAGCTCAGCCTTGTCCATGCTTCCCTGCGATGTGAGGCAGAACGTGCTCTGGCCACCCTGCTCTGCTGTGGATGCGCTGGCAGCTCCCACAAAACTCCAACCACACGATCTCCCCAGTGGCTCACTGTGCCAAGCTCTAGGGCTTTATCTCTCAAATGCCTTATCTGCTGCGCTTCATGGGCTCCAACAGCAACTCCTGCAAGAATCTCTAGGAATGGCTTAAAGCATCTTTACATTATCTTTCCCAGGTGTCTGGGAAATGGCACGTGCCTGCCGAGCTGCTCTCTGGGCAGAGGTGAGCTGCGTGGTTTTTACTCTTGGTTTTTGGGAGAGGAACAAAACTTCTCTAAGTAACCTTGTTCTTTGTGGTGTTCTGGCAGGGCTCTACCCCCAGCAGGTCAGGCGACATTTCTTAGTCTGACCCACCTTGGTTCCTGTTCTGGCCAGGCTATGCTTGAATCTTTAACTGTGTCTGACTTCTCATTTGTCCAAAGAATTAGAGTTCGCTTAAATCTTACTTTAATGCTGTAGGTTTCCATGCTTTTCTTCACGCTTAAACAAAAACGGCAGAAGCCCCCTGCAGTTGCTATTGAAAGATAATTGGACTGCATGAGTGAAAGTTTCTAATGAGTTTTTGTTTGTTTTAGTCTGGGGATTAAGCAGTTCACCCTCGCAGCTCTAGGGAGGTGGATTCAGATAAGCAAGTACGTGGCAGTTTCTTCTGAAGGCTCTGCAAGGAGCATTTTCCTCTGGAGCTGCTGATGGCTGGGGTCCGTGATTGGGACAGTGTTACTCTGGGGAGCTGTGGGGATCACGATGAGGGCAAACCACCCTGCAAATCTGTTTAGCTCTTTCATTTCTGCTTCCTACCCTGTGCAGGTGGGATGCTGTCCCTGTTGTTGAATTCATATGGGATGTCTTGTCTTCTGGGAGGAGTCATAGGCTTTTTCTTTTTTTAATAACAAGCTGTCTTTATACAGTGGGGGAGGTCTCATGGTGTGTTTCCTTCTGGCTGACATCAACACTTTGGGCTGTGTGATTGCAAGGAGAGGCCACCAGTCTCATTCTGAATCTCTCAATGAACATACTCTGGGGAGAAGCACTACCTTTGACAAAGGGCAGTGAAGGCTGCAGAAGGGTGATTAGGAACTTAGAAAGAAGTGTGAGCTTGGACTAGAAGTGAGCTGAGTGGCTAGTGGCCATCTCTTTTGGCTCCTGATAGGACTTGAGCTCAAACCTTGGTACCCTGGAGACTGTTGCCCGTAATAACAGATCCATGCCCTAATCTATGTCATCTGTGATGGATCCATGCTGGGTTTGCCTAGAGAAGGAAGCTTAAATCAAATGTTTTCTTAACCCGTGGGCTGTTGGTTGTTCCTTTCCAATGCAGTGTGGTTGAATTGGGTACTTCTGAAGAGACACTATCAAACAGCTTTTTGCAAGAGAAAATGGAATTAACGTCTCTACTGGGGCTTATTTTCTTTGTGAGTGGGGGAAAAAGTACTATGCCCACAGCCCTTTTCCATATGAAAGCATTTTGTTGAGAGAAGTAAACTCTGTATCTGCCTTCATCTCTCTTGTTCTGCCCTGTCCACTTAGAGGTCATGGTTGTTAAAATCTGGACTGATTTGAATGCTCTCACTTGATAAATCAGCTCTTTCTTGTCTTCATTTTTACACTGTCTAGTTCAACAACTGCATAGCTCAAGTTAGAAGAGCTGTTCTGCTGCAAAATAGTAAACTTGTTATAGTCCATACTATGTATTCTGCAGCATTCTGGTTTTGTGGGTTTTTTCCCCGCTTTCAATAGCCTTGTGTTGCTAAACCAACTCTCTAGCCTGGCTCAGTGTGAAAGCAATTTTATGGTGAATGCTGCTGGAAATGCAGCTCTTAGGAATGATTGGGCTTTGGTCCTAATACAGAAGCAGACTTGTCATCCCTGCTGGAATATCTTTTGCCCTTTTTTCATTTTTTTTTTTTTTTCAAAAGCTCTTCAGTGCCTTGGATCCCCTGTGACGAGCGATGAGCCAGGACTGTGAAAAAGCAAATGTGAATCCCCTCAGATCTGGGGGGAAGTAGGTTAGGACCAGAATCCAAATCTTGCCTTGTGCTGTCTTTGCAATGTTGAAGAGCTTCTGCAGCTCTTGGGTTTTAGCAAGCAGAGGCTGAAGACTTTCTGCAGCTCAGACATCAGCTCAGCTCTGCTGCCGGGGGTCTGTTCCCTCTCCTAGGTGTGGCAAGGATTTTCCTCTGTTACAGAAAAGCTTTGGATGTGTAATGTCCTCTTCTCTTGGAATTTATTTGGGTAAGGTTAGGTTATCTTACTTTGTGTGCTAGGATCCCACCCAACAGATGTGTTCTTTCCAACAGCCCCTTTCCTTGGCTCTGTGCAATAGGCTGGATGCTGATGCATCCCATGAGAGACCCTGCTTGATTTGGCTCCCCTTCCAGAGCAAGGCATTTAAGACTACATTCATGCAATACAGTCTGCAAATACCCCAGATAGTTTTGCAGTGAACGAGGCTGGGCTTAGCAGAACCTCATCAGTATGGAGGTTTTACCCTAATGATTTTGCATGGCTTCTGTGCCCACTGCTTGCATGGATATCTCGAACCACCATGGTAAGCACTCTGACCAGGAAGCCGTCTGCGCGTGATGAGAGTCCATCTACCTTCCTACCAGCCACCTCCTTCCACACTGTTGCAAGCGATTGTTCTTGGCAGCATTTTGGAGTTGTTGGATGATGACGTTATTACAGATCATGTGGAAATAGCAGATTAATAATAAAAAATGAGTTGTCCTAGAAGGGCCTTTGTGCCTTGATAGTCAGCTACAATCATAAAAGCAATGCAGAAAAGGAATCTCACTGGAATTAAACATTTGGCAGAGACTTCTTAATGCCTTTTCCTTCTCTTCTGGCAAGAGAAGGTAGTCATAGACCCACATCCCTGATCCATTATTTACACTCCTCTCCTTCCTCTACTGTATGCACACCTGGGTGACCGCAGTCCAAGGCTGCCGTATGGGTGCAAAGTGGAAGAAGACAGGCTCTGGGGTGCGTGGGGGACAAGACACTTCAGTGTGCCCCTGCTGCCTGTTTCCCCTGTGAGTGGCTCCAATATGCATAGGAGGAAAAGAAATTGCCTCCTTGGTTAGATGGCTGGCCCCACTGAAATGGGTGTGATTCTTCTCATCCTTGTGCAGCATTCCTGGGGAGGGGATGGGACTGATTTCATGTCACTCCAGAGTTATAGTCGGGAGCATAAATTAGTACATTACTGCCCCTGTGGTAAAAGTCCTGTGGTAAAGCCCAACCATTGCTGTTTCTGCTGACTGTTAATAAAGCTGGGAACTCCACTAAAAATTTGTTGGTTTGTCTCAGGCTCGTTTTCTTCATGCTCTCCTATGACTTCTCCAAACCTGAAAATTTGAATGCCTGTTACAAGGTTGTTAAGTCCTTCAAAACTAAAATATCTGACATGCGAACTGGGAATTTCATTTTCCTGGGGATTCCTGCTGCTTGCATCTTCCTTATGCTGTACTGTTGTCACAGCAGGGCGATGTTAAGTGTCTTGATTTTTTTTCTTTCCTGTTTCAATGAAGGTGAAGCAGAGGCTACTTTACAGAATACTGTGCTCATTTAGCCTGTCAAAGAGTGACAGGTTTTGGATTTCTTCACTCTTGGAGCTGAATCTTTAACTCTGCCCTAGACTGCTCTTGCATTACCCTAACTGCAGGAGAAAATACGAACATCTCCTTGGACCTATAAGTGTTTCAGTGCTGAAGTCTCCTGGTGTCACCAGGAGAGGAGGCAGGATGCCATCTCCATGTGATGGTCCATGTGGCATGTCATAAGCGAGAGCTGGGATTCGGTGGATGCAAACAGGATAATGGGATCAGTTTATACGTGACATATGAAGATCTATAGAGCAGGGATGGCTCACAGCAGAAACCACTATAGGTGCTGTGTA
The DNA here is from genome assembly GCA_013400135.1 of Rhinoptilus africanus. Lineage (NCBI taxonomy): Eukaryota > Metazoa > Chordata > Aves > Charadriiformes > Glareolidae > Rhinoptilus > Rhinoptilus africanus. Next base: position 272,266 of record VXBO01007347.1, read on the forward strand.
GCTTCTGACTTCAGTGAGCGAGGGGCACTTGTGACCACTGTCAGGCGTTCAGAAGCGTTCCTGCAGCTGGGCTCTATGAATGCCCAATTTTGGTAGATTCAAGTCTGTAGCCAAGAAAACTTTATACTTGCATGGTTTTTTTTTTTGATTGGAGACTAGTGCCTTGACCCTGAGGCACCAGCATTTCATCATACGTTTTTATCTTTTTTGTAAGATGAACCTTAGCCAAAGCTGAAGAGTATATACAAGCACGACACACGAAGTAGTTCACAATGGGCTGCAAAGGCACGTGAAAATCTGGATGCCTTCGGAATCTGCTGGACTTTGCACCTTTGGTTCTTGCTGCTTTCTATTTCTTCTGCTTCTTTTCTTCAAAGCTGCTGCGAGGCTTCTGAAGGCCAAAGAGTGCCAATTTAGGAGGGAAAATGTGAGTTTCGTAAAAGGCTCTCGTGTGAAGCACAAACCTCCAACTTGAGGTTCAGCTGTGTGATGCTCACTTCCAGTTTCCATCTCATGAGGCTACCAAGCGTTCTGTGCATCCTGCCCACGGCTACCGGGCTCCTGTTGCCCCTCTGCTCCTGAATTAACAGCGTTTGGCAAGTTCGTGATTTTTGGAGAAGTGTAGCTTCCTCCTTGTGACCACCGAGTGGTGCTCTGCGCTGCACCTTGCAGCAAGGCAAGCTGCTGGCATTTCGGGATTGGGGGGAGTGGGGGGTTAAAAAGCTGTTTTCAGAAGTAGGAACGAGCTAGTGAGGAGGAGGAAAGAAGTCAAGAGCCTTCTTTTTTTCCCCTCTCAGCGTTTGTGCTACAAGGACTGCATTATTCACATCTCTGTGCTGCGGCTGCGTGATGATTGATGTAGCTTGGGGATGATCAGACATGATCAGTAGTCTTGGCACTTTCAATTTGGGTGTTCAGCTTGGCTGCCTGCTAGGCTTTGGCAGTACAGAGATGGCTATCTGCTGCTTCAAAACTAGATCCTGGCAGGTGTCTCTGATTTGGCTTGCTAAAATCACAAGAAGCTCCTAAAAACCTCGTCCCAAACTAGTTTTTCAGAGATAAATATCTGGTCCCTGTTTTTCCTTGGCTGCTTTTTCACCCAGTCCGTCTAGGGGAAAAAACTCTGTTCGTGTTCCTCCTCTCTGGTGTGCTAGCTGTTAAGTGTCTTTTCTATTAAAATTTGGAAATGTTTATAGCTGTGTTGCTCTCAGCAGAAGCAAAAGACCTACGTTAACTTGTCTTTGCAGGTTTCCTGCAAGCACTCTCCAGGTGCCATTCTCAGGTTTACAGAAGCTCTGCATTTTGTATGGAAACATGCGGCTTGATGAGGGAAAATTCTCATGTTGATTTGAAACGACGGGCACATTATAAGATAGAAACTGCCTATAACATGTAATGGGAATTTAAGGGGCTAACTACATCCCTGTAAGCTCCATTAGATGCTCTGTGTGGTATAATTGTTTGCAGGAGTCATCATTCCTTTCCAGGTACTGAAAGCCGTGCTATAGCAGGGCAATGCAGCTAAATTCAAACAGCAGCTCATTTGTATGAAATGCGGGGCTAGAATGGAAAGGTGGCAAGCAGGATTGCCTTGTCTCTTGAGCTGGAAAAAACATGCAATGGTTTAAAACAGATCCTTGAATTAGAAGGAAAGGAGCACAGTGAATGCCGTGGTTTTATAAGCTACACTGATTTCTTTAGATATTCCAGGCTGGTAAGTAGAGGCCAAAGGAAGGACAACGGCTCCCCCCAGTTAATTCAAGTTGGATAGCTGACAACTAAAGAGCTTCCTCAAAGTTCCCCAGATTGTTTCTTGGGTGTTTTGTGGAACAGCTGTGCTGGAGTGCCATTGCAGCCCACAGCAGAAAGAAGAGTGGAGCATCACTTGCTTGGCCTACAGCAGGTATGATATGTGCAGCCCCTCAAGTGTCCTCCCTCAGCTGCTCCATCTTACTGCAGTGTCCGTCACCTATATGAGGTACCACTCCAACAGAAATAAAGGGATAGCTGGATAACAAAAGTTGATTTGGCTGGATTGTTGTTTTTTTAACATGATCGGAGACCCCTGGCTGAACGAGCTGCTCAGATGCAGGGTGATGGGCTCTCCCAGTCTGAGTGCGTCAGGAGGGAGTTTTTCTGCAGGGCTGAGCAGAGCTTCATGTCAATTAGATAAAGTGCATAAATACTATGTTTTAGCTTTCGTCTTTGAAAAAACTAACCATCAAAAGTTCAAAGCATGTCATCATTGCAGATACCATCTTTTCATGGTGGGTAGCTCCGTTAGTAGCTATTAAATAGCTCAGCTGAAAATTCTGGCTCAGGAAGTCCTTGAGCCTTTGACTAAAGGATGAAGAGACACTGTGGGAAGACTGACTCTGTGTGTGCCCTGCTCTAGTCTTCATCTGCGGTAGTTTGGTCAAAACAGGATGTGGGCAGAAAGGGCCTTTGGTTTGATCCAATATGGTTGTACTTGTGTTGCTGTTCTATATTCTAGTAGTGAAATATGGCTTAAATATTTATCTCTCCGTATGTTAACAGTACAGTCAGCTTTGAAATAAGACAGGTATCTGCTCTAGGGGAGAATATACAGGGATTTCCTCAGTGTCACATTTATCTGCTGTCACTTGAAGCATTGGCTGCGCTGCCTTCTTTCCAATACTGAGTCGAGTCTTCCTTGGCCATACCTTTATCTGGTGTAAACTGTTGTGGCAGGAGTGTGGGTATAAACCTGCTGAGGATCACTACCATCACCACTGTTCTTTGCACCCAAGAGCCCATCTGCCAGCACACATCAAAGCGAGATGCTTCTTCTGGAGGAGAGGACCTATCAGTCTAATTGGGCTGGAAAGCAGCGTCCTTTCCAGACCTTGATAAAAGTTAAAAATAGAACCAACTTCTTGCTGCCTCCAAGATTGGAAATCAGGGAAATAGTTCTCACTTGAGCTGAAATTAGTTGAGCAGAGAGCACTGTAGCTCTAGATGCTCAGGTATTTGTACACATGCACATGCTTGTTTGTACTCTGCTATTAGGAAGCAAAATAACAGGATTTCCCACTAGTGCATTTGATGGTCTGAGTTACTTAGCAACTTCAAATGGTGGTGAGCTCTTCCAAATTAACCTCTTTGAGCGTCTTTCCTGTTAGAAAACAGGCACAACTTCATTCAGCTGGTCTGCCTTTGAAGTCGTATCAGCTGGCTGTCTTGGTGTTCACCTATAAAGATGTACGAACGTTCTGTCTTGTGGAGCCTTTCCTGATATTGCTTTTGTGTCTCCCTGGCCAGAGGGTGAGGAAGAGGAGGAGGATGAAGAGGAGGAAGAAGAAGAGGAGGAAGAGGAAGACGAGGAGGACAAAGACATAGATTCGATGGATGAAAGCCTGGAGGGTGACACGGAGCTGCCAGGTTTCACACTTCCAGGAGAGACCTCCCAGGAGCCCATAGCTGGCCTGGAAAACCCTGTGGCCCAGCTGGCTGGGGTGTCCTACCAGGTTCCCGACACTATCGAGTGGGAGCAGCAGAACCAGGGTCTGGGTAAGACAAAAAGCGCCTTCTTCCTTTAGCCTTACAGGAGACACATCTCCTGCTCTTCTCTTTGCATGGGGCAGACCCTTGTGCCGGGAAGTCTCATGGGTTGGCTCTCAAGCTAAACACACAGCAGGTTCATTTCCAAGGAAACCCCATCCACCAGTGACAACTGGTTGAACTGGGATGGGTTCCAGGCAGAATGACCTGAGCTTTCATTCTGGGGAGAGCTGCTCTGAATATTCCAGACCTGCTCCTTCATTCCCAGAGCTTAGTGTTTTCTTGCTCCAAGGGTGGACAAATAAATAACTTCTCAGGTGAGATACCTGGGGAAATTTCAGTTCCCTTTGCCTGAGATGGGTTTGTGCAGGGATACACATCCTGTGAGGACAAAACAAGTTGGGTAGTTGCTAATCAGCCCATTTGCTGCTTCAGCAGCATTTTTAAGGGGTGTATGGTGCAGGTATGGGACCCTAACCTGGCAGTGCTAAGCAAGACAAACCTGCAAACTGTCTATAAAGCTTTATACGTTTTATTCCTACTGTATGTATAGGCCTTGTGTTTAATGACTGGACTAATTTATTCCACCTAGGAAGAGCTTATCAGACTTTATATGTGTGATGTCCATCTGATGCAAGTCAAAGCTGGGGTGGGACAAGGTAGAGTTTAGAAGGGAACTTGCCCAGCTTGGCTCAGGGCACTGGGATCATTTCCCAGCATACTCAGTTTCCAAGCCGAGCCCCATCAGAAGCAGCGGGAACCTTTCAGGTGAATTGGTGGGAGCTGAAACACGTCTGTACAGAAATTCTCTGTGTCTATTAGAGAACTAGCTGCTTTGAGAGGCTCATCAATTGCAGAAACCCTCAAACTTGTGTTATGAGAACTATCACTTCCCCTGGGTGTTAAATTCTGATTTAACCTGGCAGTTCTTCCCCTGTAATGCTGTTTCCAGCTGGCTTTAGCATTGTTAGCTTCCTTTGAATCGAATCAAAGCGTGTATTTCAAGATCTCTGTAGGAGGGTTGCTCTTTGAGGGCAGATTGAGTTTGCATCAGGTCTAATACCTCCCTGTCCCACTAACTCTTGCTTGAAAAACCACCTGTTGGGTGGTTTCTATGTCAGATCTGTTTCATGTGTCCTGTTATCCCATCAGGCTGGAGAGGAGCTCTTGCGTGGGGCAATAATTATAAGTATTTAATGGCTTCGTGGTTGGTTTTGGCAAGCTGGATTAGAAGTACATGACCATGCTTGGAGGAAAAGTGTATAAGAAACATAGCGTTATGATGGGAGTCGCATCAGCAGCTTTGTGTTCTCATCTTACTCGTTTCCTTGGTGTGGGATCTTTGTGGTGCCTCGAGGGAAAATGTGAGAGGAGCAGCATATTTTCTGCACTCAGGGCTGCAGTGGGCTGGCGTGGTGAGCTCTGTACGGCTGCTAGCAATAGTGAGAAGGTAGCATTAAGCTGTTGTCTGTCTAAAGCTATTAGCCTGGTTCAGGACTGTACGTATCAGGATGGATGGCTTGGCAGAGCTTTGCCTCTGGATCAGTCAGTCCTGGCTAAGGGTGACAGTGCTTTGTAAAGTGTTCAAGAGAGGCAGCATTTTGCAAACTCCAAGGTGTGTCCCCACAGACCAAGCATCACGTTGTGCAGCATGGAGAAAGGTGGCACTGATATCTCTTCAGGTATCTTGGTACGTTTAACTGTCCTGGCTAGGGTGGCTGATGCAGTGTCATCTGGCTTGATCTTCAGACGACTGTGATGGGAGCCCTCTTCCCAGAGCAGGGTGCAAGGCCATGGTTAGTTTGTCTGGAAGGGTGCCTAGAGTCTGCTGAAGATGCTGTTGTATATGACACAGGCTGTTACCATGCACTTTGGGGCTGTGGAGGAGGTTGTTGGGCATAAGGCACTTCTCTGTTCATAGCTGATGCAGGCCTGAACTGGCCTCACAGCCGCATTTCCAGCCCTACCACCTTCACTGCTGGAGGAAGAGGCTCAGGGTAGGAGACACCCGTCAGATGCATTGATAAATGAGGCAGGTGAGAAAGCAGTGACCAGAGGCTGAAGCTATCCCTGCTGTGCAGTAAACTTCTCTAGCTGTAATAATCATGTACAGAAAATAAGGAGGCCTGGGCTATGGAACAGTACATAACTTTAACACTCCTTGCATAGTAGCATCTGTTTTGATGTTCCCTTCCCCTAGGCAGAGCCATGCTGGAGGATGCACTTTGCAGTGTCTCTTCCAGAGATCTGCGTCTGAACATATGGGCCCAGTTCCATTTCTGATGTTTAATATCGCGTCATCCTGCAGCCTTCATCCACCACCACCTTCTCTCTTTCTTAAAACTTGGAAAGGTCATCTTTCCAAAAATTTCAGATGTGGAATAAATTGACTGTGTGGCAAAATTCAGTAGTTTTCTCCCTAACTTATGTTTTATTGACCCTCATGCAAACTGGAGGAGCCGTTGTGAAGTCTGTCAAGGTAGGTCAACTGCAGAGCACCAAGTCCGAGGATGTGAAGTACTGGGCAGGCATGAATTTCTGTGTCCTCTGGAAGTGCCTGGCTGGTTATCTGTCACCAGATCCAAATGGTTTGGATTGCCTTCTATTTTTAAGCTGTTGCAGTCTGTGCAAGCAGCAATGAGGGAGAGGATGAGGCTGTTGGCCGAGAGGAGGAGTTAGATGGGACGTCTGTGCAGTGGTGTTGTAGGCGAGAAAAGAGGGGACGCGGTGGGAGCAGTCTCTCTGCTTGTGACTCACCTCTGTTATTCCACCAGGTAAACACTTATGTAAAGAGCCATTTATTCTTTTTCTGTCTAGACAACCTTAATGGCTCTTTGATATTTCTTCCTTCGTCATCTCCAATGTGCTAATGACCACAGCGCTCCTAAGAGGAAAGGAAATCATTTATGTTTTAGAGGCACAAAGAAAACCCAAGGACTTGTATGAGCTCACAGTGAAAATCTGAGGCCAAGCAAGGAACTGAACCCAGGAGTTCGAAGGGCTCATTTGCTGGGAATGGGAGGTGCTGTCACATCTCCCTGGTGGTGCTGGGCTCCTTTTCCCTGAGATGCTGCTGTGGTAGTGCAGCCCTTCCCCTCTTCCCAGTTTCTGCCAGCTGGGAGTTTCTGCTCTGGTTCCCTGGCCTTGGGTGTGTGGGCACACGCTGGGCCACTGCTGCGTCCATACCTGTGTCCATGCCTGGTCCTGGTTACGTGTTTCTCTATGGAGTGTATTAGGGAGAGCAGGAGGGGTGTAAAAATCATATAGCTCGTGTCAGCAGGAGGAGGATTGTTAAGAACAGAAGAAATCCCACAACCCTGGCAGGAGGTCAGAAGAACTGCCCCCATTGTTCTGCTGGAGCGCCTGGAGAGACCAGACTCACTGTGAAGGGCTCGTAAAGCTTTAGATCTGCTGGGCATGTGCATGGACTATTTTTCTTTGAAACCCGTTTTCTGTAAGTGCTATTCATCTAAAGCTACCTCTTTGAAATCCATTTCCTTTAAGTGCTTTTCTTCTAAAGCTAAAATTAACTTGACTACAGTTTTAAGGTGGCTTCGTTTACCGCCGGACGTCCCCTGGTGGGGGGAGCTGCAGCTCTGAATGCGGCGGGGGCAGGGGCACTGCGCGCCCACCTGCCTCAGCCCGCGGCGTGCGCCTTTGTGCATCCCGGGGGAGAGCCCTGCGCTTCCCTCCCTTCGCCAAATACTGCTGAGATGGGAAGGATTTCCCATCTTGTGCCAGGGAAAACGTCATTTAGGGAGGGAAGGGGTTCTGCTTGACGTGGGATACGGCACAGGAAAGGAAGGCTTGAAGAAAGAGAACAGTACCCAACGGAGTACAAGGTGAGGGTGCGCCATCTAAGCAGCAAACTTTTGCAGTTGGTATTTTCCATCTTTAAACTACTTTGCCCACAGGTCCTTCTCCTGGGGATGCATCTGTCTTCTGGCCTTCAGAATTTTGACATCTAATGCTAAAATCTATAGTACAGAAGAGCCCAGAAGTATTGGAGTAGCTATTCTCAGGTCAGTTATTATTGAGTTTGCTTGGTCTGATGGCTGACACACTGCAGATCCCTAGAGAACAAGTAACTTGATCCACAAACATCTTGGCAGAGCAAGAGACAGTTTGGATTTTTGTAGTGGTCAGTGAGAAAGTGCTGGAGAAACAGAATCATTAAAAATGTCAATTCTGGGAAGATTGAATGGTCCTACGTTAACTCCAGCTGAGCAAAAGCAATTTATATGCGCTGGTAATGAGGCTGTCAGTTTTACGGTCTATCAGCTGACTCTCTAACCAGCAATATTTAGACAAAAAGTAAGCGGAAGGTGATGTCATCTGTGTCTTTATAAAATAGAAATTGATCCTCCAAAAGCAGTTCTGATGGCCTGCGTCTCTGGAGGAGGAAGGTCTGAATACGCTTTGGGATCTCTTTTGGTGTCCTGTTCAAATGCTTTGCCTTCAGAGGTTGCCGGTGAAGGGCATGGGAGTACTTTGGGACCTCTCTGCATTGTATATGAGATGACTTTGATCTTTGTCTGCTTGTTTCTTGATTTGTATGTAGGTGGTGTGTGGTTGGTGAACACTAAGGGTTCAGAGAGCATCAGAACAGCAGGAAACTTGGGCTTCCTGGGAGTGAATAAAAATATGTAATTTTCTCCTGCTACCTCTTTTGCGATTAAATGTTTATGCATTACACGGAGAACTGCAGTTGGCTTAGATGGGTTCAATCCTACTGAAGAGTTTCTGGGTCCTTTAGTTATTCCTCATGGATGTTAAAGTAGATGGTCTTTGTTGTACACCTCCATGGAGATCAAGGCCCTCTGCTTCTGCGTTGGTGGTGGCTACTGTGACTGTGCTCTTCTCCTGCTTCTTAAGAGTATTTATTCTCCAAGTGTCTGTGAGAATCCTTGTTTTACAGACCACGAGCGAAGACATAGCAACTTAGCTTGAACTGGTGTGGGAACTTCGTGTTAAAGCATGAAAATGTCCCCAGGCTCCCAAGCTATTTGTTAATGCCGTAGTGTGTGCCTATCATCCATACTCCAAGATGAAGAACTCCTGCTGTCCACAGTGAGGTAGCAGCAGGAGGTCTAGGGTAATTTACTCAGCCTTTAATTTTGCTGCTTTGGAGCACGTAATAGTTTGCTTTGTGCATTCAAAGCGTACGGAGGTGTTTGGAGTGACAATGGCATTTTCATCCTGAGGCATAAAGGGTTGTGCCATTTTGAATGTGTGGCTCAAGTTGTCTAAGCAGAGGTTGTTATGGTGGACTTTGATTCTTTAAGATGCTGTCTGAAACCACCAGTGTCTTATCCGGGGCCACCGCTAATGAGAGATAACAGCGGTAAACAGAGGAGAGACTGATTTGAACCATAAACTTTAACAGAGCAAACTCCATTGTTATGCTCAAAATCTTGTTTTATGGGCAAAGAGGAGGCACACCTCATATATATATATAAAACCCCAAGAATTTATTGCTAATATAATTGAAATCTTGAGAGCTTATTAGACCAGGTCTAATTATTAAAGGAAAAGAAATAATAATGCAGTTAGGCTACTTACACACACTCCTTAGTTTCTGTGCTTTATCCTAGTGTCATGCTTGTCCTTGCTTCCTTGAGTCCTAAGGTTGGTGGTTTCATTCAGGGGTTTGTGGTGGGTCATCAACATCTGGAGTCCTTTGCCAGAAGGAATACGATGGATGTTCACGTTAGAATAATGGAAGGTCATATAACTGTCACCTGGGTAATGACAAGGCACTTGGACAATAAACACAGATTTGAAATGTGATTTTTTTTAACGAGTAAAAAATATTTGCAGTTCTGAGTAGTTACAGAGAAAATAGCTCTAGCTGTATTGCAGATCTGTGATCGCAAATTGTACTGCATACACCGTATAACGGACGACACTGGTTAATGATGGTAAGGCAGAGTAGCAGTAGTGGAAAGTGATGAATATTTGAAATGTCATTTTTACAGGAAGCTTGGATTAATGCTTTTGTGGGCAAAAATAACCAGCATTAGGAAGACAGAAGCTGAGACTCAGAAGTTAGTAGTATGTTCTTTAATTGCTGCCCAAAATGGATCTATTTTAAGTACTCTTACAGCTCACGTTATTGGAACATCAGAGTGCCTTTTAATCTTTAATGCATTTATCTTCTTAATTATCCTGGAAAGGGTAGCCATGTTTTTACAGGTGGCAAACAAAAACAGAGAGAGGCCAAATGACCCCACTGGTTTCAGGAGGGAGCCTTTAGCAGAGTAGGGATTTGAATGAGGTGAATTAAATTAGTGCCTGAGCATTTCCTTTCTCTTGCTGGAGGAAGGACGTGTACACCTGCATTTCTCCCTGGAAAAGGTGCAAAAAGTCACCATCCCAACAGAGGGGACTGAGTCCATAGAAATCCCATGTGAGAGAGGTTGGCAGGAGCCAGGATTGGGAGTGGAGCCAGCAAACTTTTTTTCCCCCGATGTGTTTGAAGTACAGCTGCCTACGGCCATCCTGCCCTCCATAGCTTTGCCACGTACTGTTTATGGGAGCTTTCTTGCACAAAATGTTGGCCACGTGAGGTCTGTGTTCCAGACGGCTGCAGACTGAAATGAGCAGTCTCAGAAATATAGATGGTTATTTTTCCTGTCTTTCTGGGTGCTCCAAATAATTTATACCATTCCATATGTTCCTTGCTAGCTCCCCTTCCCTCTCCCAAGCAGTAATAAAGCTCCCATCATCAATCTGTGCCTAAATCAAGTTTCTGTTCCTTGTGAGGGATGTGTACTCTGTTTGGAATGACTTCTTTTTTAACTGTTTTAAGTTATTGTTCAGGGTTGCGTCTTAATCCTGGAGCAGACTGATATTTAATCAGGTTTGCCTCGTCAAAGGAAATTTTGCATCCACATACCTGTAAACAATAACAATTCTCTTTGCCAGCTCGGCGTGACAGATGCTGCTGTAACGACAGAGCAGCTCCCAGGAGGGAACAGTTCACATCAGAGATGGTTTTTTCCTTTCACCAGATTTTATCCCAAGGTATTTTGGGGACCATGTCTTTTTCCCCTCTTTAATATTGCTTCTTTCTTCGATCTGACTTCCTCCTACTTCTGCTCCAAACCCAGCTGAGATAATGAGCCTCGCAGACCCATCCTGCACATGCTCTGCAGCACGATGCTTGATGGCATGGTGAGAAGCAGCCCTATGCCCCGCGCTGGGACCTTGGGTGATGGGACCTTCCAGGAGATGCGATACTTGGGCAGGTCTCAGCCCCGTGGTCCTGACCTGCCACCCTGCTTCTGTGGTGAAAATGGCTGTCTCCCCAGCTTGGAGAAGGGGAGACTTGGGTGATGTTCGTGTGCGGAGAGCGTTAGGAAAGCTTGGCTGAAGGGAACTGAAGTTTGGGCCACGGATCACCTACAGTTTGCCTGGCAGACCACAGCTAAGCAAATTCAGCCTTCTCGGTTTGCTGGGGAGCAGGGAAAGGCAGCAGCACCAAGCGCTTGGGCTTTCCCAGCGCAGGAGGACTCTTTCTTAAAGGCTTTCTGCCTGTACCGCCAGTCACTTTTGCAGGACCAAGAAAGCAAATCTGGAAAACTCAGGCACGTGGCTGAGCATTTTTGACCTTCTCCAGCTGTCTGCCTCTATCCATCCATTTGCTGCGGTCTTTAGAGTTAGGCTGTGTCTACCTTGGAGCGTGGCTTGGCATTTGCTGCTCCAAGTAATTTATCTTGGGTGTTTTTTTTGCCTGGATTAAAGGATAGGGTCCATTAGCCTGTGCAGAGCTCCGTGCTGCGAAGTCTGGGCTGCATCTGCTAACCCAGCACCATCTGGGTTTCTGCACAGCGCGGTGAGGCCGGCATCCTTCTAGACTGTCAGCTGCCTTGGCACTGGCTGTCTGTCCCCGTGTCTGTCAGCTCGCCTGTAATATAAATCATAGTGTCTTCCCTCTCTTTTTAATCTGCAGTAATCCTTTTTTTTCCCCTCTCGTCTGCAATTTCAGTACATACATATATCACGTTTCAGCGTGCTTTGCCTCTTCTTCTATCCTTCAGTTTATACGTGTCAGAAAAGTTGGCTCCATGTAGACAGAGGAAGTGGTTTTCAGCCCTCTCTCCCTTTGGATTTTAGTTATCACTTCGCTTGACTGAAGAACACAGGCAGGGCAGTAGCTTTCCCTGGGTGAGAGTTATTAATTTTTCCTTCATGTGCTAGTCTGGGTGGCCTTTGCCTTTAAAATGAGACTTGTCCTTATGTTGGAGAAATCACATTTATTTTGTAATAGTGATCTATACTGCCGTGCAAAAGATCTGTCTGTTTTCATGCTATTTCAGCCCTCTTAAAAAAAAAAAAAAAAAAGGAGAGAGGGAATGTGAAGCTTCGTCGGCCTTGAATTGCCTCTCTCCTTCTGGGGATTTGCGTCAGAGGCTGATCTTTTGGGTTAAAATGTTGGCTCCATTGCAGAGCTGATAAGAGTGAAATAGAGGTAAAGAGCTCATTGCAACGAGTAGAGGAGAGAGAGGGTAATTTATTGAGAAGATGGTTTTAAAATATTCTTTTCTAATGAGACTGTAGATACATTTTCTCTCTGCTTGGTCAGCGCAAGCTACAAATGACTGATGCTAAACCTGCCTCCCCTCTGGTGTGCTCAGATTAAGACCACTTGAGGATCAAAGGAGATCCAGGTTCCTTCCTGGAAGGATGCTCTCTTGATACACATAAATCCTGCCCTGCCTGAGAGCACGTTAGGAACGTGTATTGGAAATAAGTAAATTGCTTAGATTTTGACTGACAATGAAATAATTACCTCAAACCTCAAGCAATCGTTGTTTTGCAAAAATGCTGGGTATCAGCATTAATCACAGAGACGGGTCGATACGCTGAGAATTACTAGAGGCTTTTGCTTGCCTTTTTTTTTTTTTCTCCTTGTTTTTGAATAACTCTAATCACAGCCTCATCTGAGCCTGGGATATAATAAAGGGTTTCAGCAAGGCTGTTCCCCGATAGCCTATCATTTATTTTAATATACCGGCAACGCCATCTGCGCTTGAGGCTTTATTAATACGAGGCCAAGAGTTTCTCCGGTTTTATTCCTTTTCTAGGTTGCTCTCCCCACGTCTCCCCCGTTTCCCTCTGACCGCTCAGGCTGACTTTCTCAGCCAGGCTTTTGCAGCAGTGGGACACTGTGCTTGTTTTTAGCAAAGAGGCTCGATGCAGGCGCTGGGGCTGAGCTCTGTCCTCCTGGCCAGCCGTTCTGCAGCCACAACGGGTGTCCCCAGGGAACCCCTCATTTTGTTTAGCTGAGTCGCATGCTGCGCTTCTGCCCCTGTCCCCGTAAGCTGGAGATGCTGTTGCATCCATCATCATGGATGTCCATGACAAGGCGATCTGGATGCTGCTCTGAGGTCCCTGTCAGGAACCCAGCCCTGACACGTGTGGCATCATGATGGCCCTTCTAGGCTTTTGCTGCACGTGCAAGTTGAGCTGGCATTTCTCTTTGTACCCGCGTAGGATTTCAGAGGGCCCGGGAGGGCTTCCCCATACCACCTCATTGACCTGGCATGGGACTGCCCCCCTTGATTTGCCCTGATTTTGTTCCTTTTCAACCCAGCTGTCCCAAAAGCCAGACTTGAGTGCGTGCTCTGGTTTAGGATTGAGAAGAGATCTTGGCGTCTGCCCTTCCAGTCCAGGCAGAACCTGTTTCTTCCTGTGAGTAAGCCTTGGGGGTGGTTACTTTGCCCTGCTCAGTCCTGGCTTTCCTTGCAACTGTCCATAAGCAAGTTCTGGAAGATGATAAAGTAGGATTCAGTATAAATATCCTGTCAGAAAAATATCTTCCTCTTGGGTTTTGTGATTTTCAAACCTGTAAGAACTGATTAAATACAATCTCTTTCTGGTTTTCGGTTGTAGGGACTGTTGGGTAGAGGGTTGAGTGTAGCATTAGACCAAATGAATAGCCTCAATGAAGCAATGCTTTCTGGTTATATGTGCTCTCCCGTAGCCAGACCGTGTTCCTGTGAGTGCTGTTTGTGAACACTGGATTTTATTAAGTGCAAATAATATGCTGTTGATTTAGAAGATGTTTTGGGGCTTAGCAGGCAAAGACAGAGTCTTCCAATAGACATCTACTGCCTGTAAGTGTGTGCGGCTGTGTAATACCTAGGCTGGAGGTGGGTTTCTTTGCCAGACAAAATGCAGCTGCATACTGCTCTGCCCTTCGCTGTCCTTATTGTAGCCAGCAAATGCGTTCCTGGTTGCGGCGTTCCTGGGAGACTCATGTGGTCTTGTGCCTCAGGCTTATGTCAAGTTACGGGGCATCAGCTGAAGCATGGTAGCTGCATCTGCATGTGGGCTTAGTCTGCAGCAGCCTCAAGGTGACGTGCCATCGCCTGGCCGCAGCAAGATGAGCTGAGCTAGGTCAGAGCACCTTATGTTTCCTTTCGGTTGGGAATGTGCCTGTGGCTGGTCTACGTGGCTCAGGTATTTTGTGGTGACCTCTTAAGTCGCAGTTTGCAGTGACTCCACATTGAGTCAGCCCTGTGCAGCCACACGTTCCGTGCTCCAGTGTGATGGCAGCATGGAGCAGGAGAGGCAGAGAGGTAATTTAACTTCTACTAGACAGAGGCAAGCCAGGACCGTTTTTTGTTAAGGTGCATATCTTAATGGAGCAGATAAAGTCAGAATCCCAGCTGGCAAAACTGAGCATTGTTCTGGTGACTGCTCCAGCCTTGGAGCTGCTATGAGGTCTGTGAAGACCCTTCTGCGGGGCCGTGTATCATTTTGCTTCATGCTCAGCAGGGTTGCATCACTGGCCCCTTGTGTATGTCTTCAAACTTTGCATCCTGACAAGGTGAGAGCAAAAGCCACAGTGGTTAAGTCTGGCCCAGGCTTAGTGTCTGAGGCCAAGCTAGATGCCACCTCTGCCCAAGAGGAGGGACTGGCCTGGCTGCAGGCGGGCTCTGAAAGCACGAAGCACACAGAAATGCCTTTGGGGGCAGCACAGGGCTTGGGATGCAGCTGCATGGCTCCTTCTCAGGGCGCTGCAGGGGATCCTGTCCCCAGGGATGTCTCCCGAAGCCGTCACTGCAGCCATGGGAGCTCCTGGGAGAGTGCATAACCATGGACCAACACAGGCATTGCGCCACCTTCCCTGCAAACCAGAGCTGGCATCCCTGAATCAGTCATCTTCTGTAGGGAAAGCACTCCTCAACAGTATTAATTGACAGCAGCAATAATTAGTTATTAAGGCTTGATTAGTCACTACTGTGTGGGCTCTGAAGATGAGTATGAGGGTTTAAAAAACAGTGGCCAGTAGCTCGAAGGAGGTGATTCTTCCCCTCTGCTCCCCTCTGGTGACACCTCACCTGGAGTAGTGTATCCAGCTTTGGAGTCCTCAGCACAAGAAGGACATGGACCTGTTGGAGTGGTTCCAGAGGAGGCCACAAAGATGATCAGAGGGATGCAGCACCTCTCCTATGAGGACAGGCTGAGAGTTGGGGTTGTTCAGCCTGGAGAAGAGAAGGCTCCGGGCAGACCTTGTTGCAGTGAAGGGGGCCTACAAGAAAGCTGGAGGAGGGACTTTTTACAAGGGCATGTAGTGATAGGATGAGGGGTAGTGGCTTCAAACTGAAGAGGGGAGGTTTAGGTCAGATATCAGGAAGAAATTTCACTCTGAGGGTGGTGAGCCCCTGGCCCAGGTTGCCCAGAGAAGCTGTGGCTGCCCCATCCCTGGAGGGGTTCAAGGCCAGGCTGGACGGGGCTTGGAGCAGCCTGGGCTGGTGGGAGGTGTCCCTGCCCAGGGCAGGGGGGGGGGATGAGGGGTCTTTAAGGTCCTTTCCAACCTAAACCATTCTATGATTCTGTGATTTTATGATTTAATTCTTAATATATGCTGAATCTACTTCAAGGCACTGATTATAGTGTCCACTTTTATATCCTGTCCTGAAGGATCTGGACATGGAGCTGGACCGATCCTGCCTTATCCCAGGCCTCCAGCAGTGACGCAGAGGTTTTTTCCACAGTCGCTCTAAGCTTGGGGTGGGTGGGTGTTAATGCTCAGAATAAACATCCCTGCTGAGTCATGGGAGAAAATAGGACTTATTTATGGTTGGGTGAGGAGGGAACCATAGATAATGTTTCTGGAAGAGATCCTGGAGAAAACCCTAGGAACAGTCAAGTTCCAGGGGGAAATTTAGACTGAGAGTTATTTTTATTGTTAGTCCTATCACCATAAGAGGGTGAATTTGGATGGTGATCTGGGGAGTCTGTTGTCAAAGAGCAGAAATTAAAGCAAATCCTCTGCTTCAAATCTTTATGAGAGGAAAGGGAGGATGATACATTAGGATGTAGGGGTGGGATGTGAGGGAACAAAGGAACAGAGAGAAAAACAACAGCCATCGTTTTGACCCTAAATACTCAGTGCCATTCTGCCCACCTGGAAAAGATGGGAGAACGCCTGTCCACAGGATGCTGAGGATGATCACAGTTGGTGCGTTGGCTTTTCCATTTGGGTAGGCAATTTCACAGAGAAGAAATCTATCCCAGTCTTTGCAGAAACTCAACATCTGACTGCACAGGTCTGTGAGCCACAAAGCACCGGGTGCCCGGAGGGTGTGTAGAGGGAGCACCCCTCTGTGATCATCCTGTTCATAAGCTTTTCCTAGACGGTGCTGTTGGCCACTGCCAGCCTTGCTAAGGCAGACAGACCTTTGGTCTGACCAAGGCTGGCTGTAAGTGCAGCCCAGTCTCCTCATCTGTTTAATTATTGGCAGTGCTGCTTTTTTTCCTTATGTGTCCTTGAGCAAATCTCTTACCCATCCTGTGCCCTGAATCCTGTGACAAGACAATATCGATGCTTCTGTGGTGGTTTATTTGTTTAGGTTCTTTTGGGCATATACTGTCTCTCTTTACAATTTTATAGAGCATTTATCACATGAGCGTGTCATCTCAGATGGCCTTTCAGCTGTCACAATAATAGAAGTAATTAACAAGAAATTCCTTCTCTTCTTCCCTTTATTATATTTTGCTCACAAACAAAACGTTGACAGTTGAACTTCCAAAAACATCTATTGAAGCTTGCTGAAGAGGAAAGCTGGGACCCCTGGATGATCAGTAAATTGCCGCAGGCTGGAGAGGGAGGCAGGGAAGTGTCAGCTGTGTGTTTGCCCTGCGTTTAGGCTTTTCTGTGAGCATCCATCTTCAGGGATGGGATGCAGGGCTAAGCTGATCCAGTACAGCCGTTCTGGCATAATCTCTTCCTTTGGCACGAACTTCCCCATATTCCAGGGACAGAAACCCCAGAAACTGTCTGGTTTTGCGCACCGGCAGGGAGATGTGACTTGGTAAGTAAAGGTACCTTCTGAGATTCAGTGTCTTTCAGACACTTTTATACTGAAATCAGAGATGTGACCTTGTTGATAATTTAACTCAGGGACAAAAGACATGCAGCTGAGTACAGACACCAGTGTAAGTTTACATTGTCCTCTTCCCTTGCTGAGGACTCTGCACAGGTTTTTTTTGGGGGGGGGTGTTGGTCTGCCCTGCAGTTGTTGTTGCTGTGGGGCTGAGATAATTTCCCACTTGCAGCACAGGCAAGATCTTCTCTCAAGTCCTCAGTGCAGAAAAGCTGATGCCATAGCATAGAAAGTAATGGCACTTTCAGCAAGGCACCAGATAGGTTTGCTTTCCGCTGTTTTGCAGGGTTTTGTTTGCTGTTCACAGATACCAGAATGGAAATTTTTTTGTACGCATAAATTTCCTGTGGACTCTCAAAGCCACCTGGGTTATGGGTCCAACAGCTCACATGGAAATGCGTGGTTTGTTGCTCTTTTGGCTTTGGTAAATCTGTTTGTTATCTCTTAGAAATGGACTTTGAAAATGAAACTTAAGCTCCTGTATCCCTTCAAGTTCAAATAAATGTGGACGATAGCATTTCTCAGTCAAGGGACAGATTTATAAATCGGGGTGTTGCGATGAACTGCTTTGAGTCAACAGTTCATCTGGTCTGTCAATCAAACTCCTAACTAGGCTCGATCAGTAATTGCCTAAATCTGTGAACCAATTCACAACATTATAGGATAAAGCCAGTAATTTATCTTTCATGTTTAGGACTAAATTTCAGAAGTACTCTGCAATTTCACTGTTTTCTGTACCTACAAAGAATTTTTTGATGGCCCACAGAGGTTTTGTTTGTGCTGTGGAAAAGGCAGCCTTTCCCCCCGGGATTCCCCGTGCAGAATCTTCACAGCTATAAACTAAAAAAATGCAGCTTATTCAGACCCAGTGCTCTCCTGACCGATGGGCTGCGCGTGATACTTTAGAAAGAGACTAAAGAAACTTCTGGTTCCCAACCTTTTCTTGGCTTTGTGTATTTCTGAAATATGCTGTTGGATAACAATTTCCTTCTCAGGGAAGGCTATTAACATGGCCTTTGAGATTGGAACTTGCTCACTGACTTGGTTGCAGGATTTTGCAAGACCTGTTGGAAGGTAAGAGACTGGCCCCCTGCTTGAAGTCTGATGAAATGCCTGTGTCTTTCTCCAGGCTGATTACTTCTAGCATGTAACGTGGAGGTTTATCTGCGCACTGGGAGGTATAAAACCCTGGCAAAGGTCTCTAAATATTTCATAATGCCTTCTCCTGATGCTTCGTCTTGTCTTTTTTGACCTTTGTTGCAGCCCTTTACCTAGTGGGTGATGCAATGTCATACAAACCTTCCCGACTGGAGATCAGAGTCTCCCATGGTGAGTTCAGACTAACATCTCCCATCTCCCCGTTTGCTTGGGGTGCCCACGAGTCTCTGCACGATGGACACATCCCATCACCTGACGAGGGCCTGGAGGATCTCGGGAGGAGTGTCTGACCACAGCTAGGCATGGGCCGTGGGGGAGGCATGTCTCACCTGCTGGGCATGAAGCATCTGGTCAGTACGGGGTGAATGGCTCCTGCCTGCTGCGCGGAGGAGGAGGAGGAGGGGGTCTCTAGCATTGATCTGCTGATGTGTAAGGGTCAAGTCATGTTGGGGAGGTGGATCAAGAAGTCAGGTTGCATATGGCTGGAAAGCCTGTACACATGAATTCAGTTCTTCAGTGTATCTACTGTCCTTTAAAGCCACAGTGCAGCGAGGCCACTACAAAAATGAGCTTAAAAAGTCTGTATATCTGTCTGTAGAATTTGTCTTCGTAGAGGATGTGATACGTGAACAGGAAGTTCAAGTGAACAGGAAACTTTCTGGCCCATTTTGTGGGCTTTGGAATCGGAGCCGTATAGAGTGGCCGTCAGCTTTTAGATAATAAACATTTGCTGCTACTTTGAAAGCAGATTAAGGTCTAAAGCTTTATACACATAATTTTGTGAAGGTCCTGGCACGTCAAATCATTTCTTCGTTATTTGAACAGATGATGGCAGCAAAATCAGGCGTTCATTCAGAGATATTCGTATTCCAAAATGTCTCTTAAAGCCACATCATATCACTGTCCCTACCAGAGAGTGGTTCCCTGACCAGTTCCAATCATGGTAATGCCCTTTCCCTGTAAGTAAATTGTTATAGATTATCTTAATCTGCTTGGAGAAACACCAGATCCATTCATTTATGTGCAGAAGTGCTGGGATGGAGAATGCCATAGCACCAGCTGCAGGTACTTGGGGGCAGCAGGAAACCCCACGGAGACTGAAGTCACGCAGACATTAATCCAGCAGGAACAGTGCTCTGTGCCATATGTGAAATAAATGGAAATTGCAGATAACAGACCATCTAAGGATAAATTAACCCTTTCACTTGCAGAGCTGTCTTGGAGGTGATGATGATTTTTCAAAGTTGAATGGGCGGCAGCAAACTTCGCCAAGATTTTTGGGTAGTCATTTGTCTGCAAAGCCTCACCCATAACTGTTAATAGGAGCTGCAGAGGAAAGAGAGGTTCTGCTTCTCTGCAGCCCCTGCAACTGCCACTCCACAGCAATTAAACTTAATATATGAGGACCTAGGTTGACATCACCTAGGTTTTACACCATCAACCCCACGGAACCAGGCCTGCTTGTCCGGGGGTTGAATTTGGGCTCATGCAGAACAACAAAAGCCAGTCCTACCTTGAAGTTGCCCATCTCTCCAGTAACCAAAATTGTTCCCCTCCTTCAAAGCATTTCCCTTCAGAGACTATTCAGTGTTAAAGTGTTTGAGATCAGCCATTTCCCCCCTGTGCAAGTTAAAAAGGGACCTGCCTTCTCCACCTTTTGTCTACCAGGTGTATTTGTGGCTCCTTCATTTGGATAGCCCGGCATCAGGCTGTCACGTTCTGCCTCCTAGGGGAATTTTTGTCTGTCAAACTCGCTTTCTCCTCAGCCAGTACAGATTTAGTGCCACCACTTTGGTTTGATTGCCATCGGGTGTCTGACTCATTATTACTGAGAAATACCCACTGGCTTTGAACACTCATTGTCTCACGGCCCAACTTTCGATAGGAAGCTTTGCTATTAGCTGAATGGAAAGTGTCACCTAGATAATTTTTGTTATGATGAAATAGGGCTTTGGGTGAGATTGGCAGAAGAACTGAGCGCTGGTCTGAAACTCTTTGTGATGAAATGCAAATTCCTCTTCTCAGCTGGAACAGAATCATATCAGTGCTGAAGATACTTGCAGATTTTGTCCCTGCTTTCTCCACTGGCTTTGGGTCTTAGTGCCTCCATTTGGCTGTAATTACATCCTGTTGGTGCTTTCAGGTTTGGATTCCCAGTCAATAGATTAAGATAACACTGCTTGCTTATATTAGAGAACTGTTGTGGATGCAATTAATAAAGCTGCAAAGCTGAAAAAGTAGTGGAAGAGCTAAATATCATTACATGATGAGACCTCATTCCCAGTGCGTGATGTGAAAAATGATTTCTTGCAAAGAACGATAAATTGCCGTGGCTTTTTAGCCTAATTGTAGATGCTTGATTCTAATTTGTTATTTGTCATTTCCATGTTAATGAAGAGTTTTAGATATAATTACCGCATTTATGGCAAACAACACATTATCATTTTCCAATGCTTGCGAAGCACTGGCTTCTTTAGAAATAGATGGGGTGAGTAATTATCCTTGTTGTGCAGCTCCAGGATAGGCTCTACAAATAATAGTGTCCAGCTCCCTCTGCAGAACAGGTCTTGTGCAAGATGCTTCTCAAAGGCAGCTCATCTTATTAACCCTCTTCTGCATTTTGGGACCTGAGACTCAGAGACGTGAAGTGACTTCCCCAGGGCACTCGTCAGGGCTCCGGCTGGCCCGATCCCTTCTGGACAGCATCTTCTCTTCATCTCACAATGCAAAAGATGGCCAAAGCCACCGTTTTGATTGGCAGCAAGTTCCCTGGGTTGTTCTAGTTATCACAGTCAGGGAGATGATCCTCAAGCCCCATTCACTGGCATATTGCAGAGATTTTGCTTGATCAAGGCTGGGTTTAACTCACGTTGGTGGTGATGGGGGAGTTTAATGGGTTTCTAAGAATGTCTCATCTAAGGCCTGGAAAGTCCTGGTGTGGTAGGAAGCCCGTAACTGCTATTTTAGAACAAACCAGTGTAATATTTGTGAGGTCCCCTGCCCACTGTGACTATGGATTTCCATTGCATTGATAGATATAGTAGTTCCTGATCCTCTGTTTTTGCTACATCCTTTCTTGTTGTCCTGCTCCATCCAATGACAGGGGCAGCCCAACCTGGGCTTCCCTCCATGAGGTGGCAAAAGGCAGTTTTGAGAAGCTTTGATACATAGCAGTAGGAGGGAGGGGTCCTAGTGCATTGACTCGAGATGTTGGTGGACACGTCGCTTCTCTGCGGTGAGCAGCTGTACCATACCATACTCTTCCACCAGCAAGCTCCATCTCAGAGCTGTTTTGAGGTTTGGCCAGTGTTATGAGAGGAGACTTGTTACTATGATCATGAGAGGTCTTTGGCTTTCATGTCTCAAGTGTCTGTGGTCCCTTTGTCCCTGGAACAACATGATTATCTAGCTTAACTACCTCCTCTTTGTAGCTCTTCTTCCTTGCACACTGGGACCCACTCACAGAGTGCAGTGCTGCTCCCTTTCAGCCTTCGCTGGAGCTGAATGAGCCAAGCGTCTTTTGCTTCTCCTTTTAAGATAGTTTCTGGCAGCGCTGAGACAGTCTGAGCACATCTGTTGTGAACGTCTCCTGTGTGTGGCTTTTCACTACCCGCTAGGGAAGGGGGATGCAACTTGGAGAAAGATGCTGTGAAACCAGCAACAGGGAGGTGCTTGAAAATATTGTAAGGGTTCTGGTAAGTAGTGTGGGCCAGGGGCATGTGCTAGGCTTTGGGGGCAGATAGATATTACAGTGCCGAGAGCAGGACTGTGAATCTCTGTGTTAGGATATATCATGAATTAGAGATTCATCTCCCTCCAACCTCTCAAAATGGGGAAAATTGTTTCTTCTTCACTTGTCTCCATGCTCTGAGTTCCTCCTCTTCACAGACCGCACGCCCAGGAGGTGGCAGGTAATGCGTTTGAGGCGGAATAAATCACTGGGCGCTGCTTTCAATTATCCCAGCCCGGGCTTGTTCGCTGCGGAAGGCGGCCTGTGAGATATGGCAGGACTGACAAGTCGCGAGCGCTGCCAGAGCGTTAACGCTGATCTGCAGTCAGACTTCAGCACAGCGCCTGCCGTAAGCAGCAATCCCTGCCCGCGCTGCCGTGACAGCCCCGGCTACCCTGCTGCGGGGAGGCTGAGCGCAGCGGAGGGAGCTGGAGGAGAGCGCTGAAGTGCACTTCTGCTGGCAAGCCATTGCAGAAATCCTCGAGCAGCTTCTGCAGCTAATGCTTAGAGCCACTTCAGCCTCTTCAGTCAAAGAGGAGATGTCCTGGGCTGCTAGTTTCAAGCCAGGAAAATTGAAAGCATAGGCACTTATCTCACTGTGGTGAGAAAATCACTGCCCCGTGGCAGTAATGCCATTACTGAGGCTCGTGAACACAAAATGGGATAGAGGTCTATCCCTGTCTGGTTGGTGGCTCTGAGTTAGTCACATCTCCATGATTTGCGAGTCACACCTCCAGGGGTTTTCCTGTCTGTCTTGCAGATCTAGATAGCCAAGGTAGGATGGAGCAAGGTGAGGTGGGTATAGGGTGGGCCAATGGGAAGCGATGCATGCAGCAGTTGGCCAGTCTTTTTTGTTGTTTGTTGTTTTTTTGAGTTGTTGTTTGCTAACACACGCAAGCTCCTGGAGGAATAGAAGCCAACTTAGACTTCCGTACTATGAAAGGGTTAGCACGAGCTTCGGTGCAACTTTGCGAGAGCAATAGGGAAGAAAGTGCTCTCTCTGTTGTGTTCCTACAGAGACGTTTTCCTGTCACCAAGTTGTGAGTCTCCAGCTTCTTGTAATGAAATCAACAGAAGGGAATGGCCCACAGAGGTGAAGCACTGAAACAGGAAGGACTTGGTTAACTTGAGCCTGGCTCAGCTGCTTCCGTTGATATGAGATGGGAATAAATCACTGCTGTTCAAAAGATGCAGTGATTTCTGCTCAGCTTATACTGGTATAAGTGAGGTTATATTGGCATGAGTGTGTATTTGCAGTGCCAGAACAATTGCAACTTGTCTCAGAAATGAGCTTAGAAAGACTCTAGGCTTATCTCTAGCCCTAGAAAGCTCTAGGTCTTATCTCCTTTTTCAGCTTTTCTGGGACTAGATCTTTCCTTACATCCACCTAGTGTTGGATGGGAACATCCCTAAGCACCTCTGTGGACTTGACCGCCAAGGAGACCTGTCCTATGGCCAGCCCAGCCTGGAGGAGAACAGGAAGATGTCATCTCCCTTTTTACTCTTCGGCGGTGTGGTAGCACCTAGAAGCCAGCTGAGAGTGGGACCGGACAAGTGCTGGGGGACAATCAGAGCAGCCTCTTCCCTCTCTGCTCTGTGTTCCTGTAGCCCTCCATGCTGTCACTGACAGCGTTTTCTCCCCATTGCAGGTTCTTCTTCCTCACTGCATCATCCTCTCGGTAGGATTGTGAGTTTGCATTCACCACTGTACCATAGCATGGTCAAGAGCCTTGACGGAGAAGTGCTGCCCACTTTTCCTTGTGCTCACTCCACTGCTGACCACGGCTTGCACGGGCCTGGGAAATGCAGCACATCAGTATTATGCTTTCAAGCACTCTGTCAAAGGGCAATAACGATAATGAAGTGCAGAAGAAGCAAAGCTAGACGCTGCCGTGTCTGGAACACCACTCACACCGTGGTGTGCTCAGGGTGGCTCCTCAAGAGTGTGGTGTCTGCAACTCTCCTCTGGCCCAGAGACAACATCTAAAGGAGAGGTGGTGATACAACGTGAATGATTTGAGTATTTTTGGCCTGAATGAGGCTGCTAAAGTTGATTCTAATGAAAGCTCAGCCAGCCCTCAGCATCCTCCCATGATACTGTTCTGTGCCTTGGCCTGTTGGAGCAGCGATGGGACTTGTGTTATCATCTGGTGGCGCTTTATAAATGTATCTTGCTGCTGCCTAGCACTGACTCTCCAAGCAAGCCAGACCTCTGCTATCCCAGGAGCTGCCTTTACCCTTGCACAGTTTCCAAGCTCTGGATCCAGAAGATAGAGGTTTCTGACTGGGGAGGCTGCACAGCATCTGGTTTGAAACCACACCACTGGCGTGGGATGAGCCCACATCCATGTGAAGGCAATGGTGTGACAAAGGACCAAAGAGCATAGCGACCCATGGAGACAGCGGTCCCCAGTCAGGAAAGAGCTACAAGACGTCACCGTGTCAAAAAAAGGGACTTGTAGTGGTGACCTTCGTCCTGTCCCTGGCACTCTGCTCCTCTGGCATTCAGGCTCCTGCAGTGTTGGATACAGCACATGATGAGGGACAAACCCTTCACCTATGGATTGACCAACTCCAAAACCACCTCAAAATTTTCCTTAACCTGAACCCCTTTTCCTGGGAAATCATTTAAAGATAGCTACCAGACTCCACATGGGGCTTGCCAGCTGCTAGGATTGAAGCATGGAGGGGCTGATTTCTGCTGCAAATGGATCCATCACCCTGGTTCCTGTGGATGGATGATTGGCCATGGTGACTGTGGTTCCTGTAGACACCAAGCACCTGTAGGCAATGCTTCATGACAAGAATTACATTTCTGGATTATATTTTTTTTAGTCAGTGCTGTAGTAACGCTTTCTGACACATGGGATCCTGTTGCGTGGTCTCTAGTTTAGCCTGGTCTTACATGACTTCACAGGACGTGCACAGAAGACTTCTCCCTCCTCCACTTCATATGCTATAAATTTAGGGTGGTGGCATTCATTCAAAACGCATTGCAACAGGTAGAAGGCATCCTTCACGCTGCCTTGGCGTGATGCTGCGTGTCATTACCTCCCGGTCTGCCTCATTTCCAGGCATCAACTATTTTTGTGCCATCACTTTCCTGGAGCTCGGAGTCTAATCAGCAGTCTCCTGGTACCCGGCTCTCCTGCGACCTTCTTGGCGACCTGCCCTCCAAAGAGTGCCGTAATTTCTGGAGGTTTTCTGGTTTTTAGGGGATAAAACCTGCCAGTGACAGAGGACATTCGTAGACGGCAGGAATAAATCACCGGGAAGTGTAAGCACGGTGGAAAATCACTGTACTACCAGTAAGATCCTGCCATTTCCATGTTCTCTCCACACTGTTT
The DNA here is from genome assembly GCA_013400135.1 of Rhinoptilus africanus. Lineage (NCBI taxonomy): Eukaryota > Metazoa > Chordata > Aves > Charadriiformes > Glareolidae > Rhinoptilus > Rhinoptilus africanus. The sequence goes on from VXBO01007347.1 coordinate 297,423, forward strand.
TGCTTTGCTCATTGCTCATTCCCTTTCCTCTCTCTGCTTTCCCATAGGTCTGCTGTGAACATTACAGGTGTCTGGGAGAGTTTTTGGGAAAACCCATTCACTTTCTTCACCTGCCTAATTGAAACCATTTCATTTTTCTTCTCATCTTCCCCGGATAAGGGTGCACCTCCTCCCTGGGGCTGGGCTTCTCCTGGCAGCGTGCACAATTTTCCTTATGCTATTGAAGGTATCAGTGGACACTACAGGCGTATAATGTGACGGCATGCCTGGGCAGGGCACGTCCTAGGGTGAAAATGGTACAACTCTGTTGAAGTTAGTGGAGTTTCACCAGGGAGGAAAAGGAACACGTTTCATGTTCCTTCCTGGAGCAGAAGTGAGGTCAGGCTCAACGTCTGTCACAAATACATGCTCAGAGCAGCAGAATTCTTCCCTCTTTGGTCCTAGATTTATTTAACAATTTGCTTCTCCTTGCAAACATTCATTAAAAACTTTTCTGCATGGTCAGTCTTCAAGAACAGGTAATACAGTCTGAATGGATGCTAATGAGGCTAGGGAAAGGAGAATATATTTATTTTTCCTTAGCACCCTAGATACTTTGATACTTAAAATACTGGCTTGCTAAAGAGCATTTCTTTCTGAATAAGACCATTTTACTGTGATTTAATGTATGTACTATATTAGCTTCTAGAACATCACATCCAGATGGAGATGTTACAGTAGGGGCTATTAAAATATGTAGGAAGAGGCTCTGACACAAGCGATTCGTAAGAGAAACAGAGAAGACAGACTAAATATTATGTATTATACCTGTAATATTCCCCTGGAAAGGATGGGAAATGGAATAACAGAGATTAATTTACTTGCCTGTGGTTCTACAAGAAGTCAACTGCAAGACTATCGAACCAGCGTCAGGAACCTTAAGTTCCCATTTGGCGTTTCATCCCAAGAGCATCAAATCGCAGTGGGAATCGATGTTCAGTTCTGGATGCAGGAGGAATGTGGGATCAGACCTTTTTTGTTAGCAAATAGAAGCCAACTTCTTTTTTTTTTTTTTTTTTTTTTTTGCGACTAAAGCTGGATGGTGCTCAGCCTGCTCGTGTTCACGAGTATTTGCATGAAAATGAATCTCTGAGATAATCAGATTTTATTTGTAGCATCTAATCGATGCTCAAGGCTTTGTGGTTTAATTACTAGAATAATTGTTTGCTGAAAACACAGTTCAATATCTATTTTTTCCTTTAAAGGTCAACTCCATCATTTTGATTTCCAACCATTTAGTATTTTATTGATCTTGATGTCATTTCATGGTGAGTGCTGCATCTTGCCACCTGAAACCAAAACTTGAAATAAGAAAAATACATTCTTTTTCTTAAATACGAAAAGCGGAAAATACCCTATTTCAGCCTTGCTTGCTGCAGGCAAATCCTTCATAATGTGCTCCCAGGAAAAACGCTTCTGCAAATTGCGTTTGCTCTTTATGGAAGGAAAAAAGCAAACCAAGAATCTTTTCGGAGCCTGATTAATATCGGATGTAAACTGAAGCACAGAAGGAAGTTTTGCAGTTTAGCTGCTGATCCTTTATCTGCTGATCCACAGATAAGGACGCGGGCTCTGTCAGCAGGACATGGAGGTCTATGTGGCTTGCATTGAGAGAGGGCTGGATGAGTGGGCTGCGTAGCCGCATGGAGAAACGCCCTCTCCTCTCTGTAGGGGGGGAAATCACGTGGCTTCAGCTGGAGATTCGGAAGGTATTTAGTCAGATAACAGCGACCGTGTTTTTGCTGCTGTCCTGCAGCAGAAATGAGATGCCGTTTATCAGAGGGATGAGTGAGGCGCTCTGCATCTGCCCCTTCTCCGGCTTTTTCACTCCCCCCGTCACGGCGACTTGACATTTAGTTTTAATTTGCAAAAAATGTATCTGTCTTTCCGAGATTATGGGAAAGGGTACTGGGTTATGGAGCGGAAAATAGGCTTGTTGAAAAATGGGCATTGAGAGGTAGCATGGGACCAATTTCCATTTCATGTTCTTTTTCTGCAAATGTATGGGGTCAAGTCCTACAGTTGTAGCCTGGGCAAAACCACTGGTGATTTCAGGGGGGCTTGATGCTAAATGATTGGCCTGATGTAAGTGCAAAGATCCCTGAACCATTTCTGCAGCTTGGCTCTCGGCGTCGGTGGCGTCAGATGGCACAGCTCCCCCGCCGCCGCAGAGCGGCTCCGCGCCGTTTTTCATCTTGCTTTGTTTTCTCTAATCCCCAAGACGACTTGGGCAGATTGCAAACACAACGCAGAGACCATCGGCAGTAGGAAGAATTTATGAGCCACATCCTCGGCTGCTGTAAATCGGGAAACGGCTAGCTCAGGATCTCAGTGTACCCTGAAGCATCATCTAGTCCGACCCCCTGCCAGAGCAGGTTGCACAGGAACGCATCCAGGCGAGTTTTTAATGTCTCCAAAGACGGAGACTCCACCACCTCCCTGGGCAGCCTGGGCCAGGGCTCTGCCATCCTCACAGGAAAGTTGTTCCTCCTCATTTTTAGGTGGAACTTCCTATACTCAGAAGATAATACCACACTCGGAGCAGGAATCAGCCAGCTTCTGTGTGCAACAAATCACAATATGTGCCAATAGCAGTATTGTGTGCACCACGTTCCAAGCCGTCTGCGTTTATCACGCTTGTGCTTCCTCCTTCACCCTCACCCATCTTGTCTCGATGCTTTGCACCTCTCCCGGATGAAACTTTCTGTTTGGAAACATCCAGGCCATTTGGTGCAGAACCCTCCCCTCTAAGTGAAGCATCAGAGTTGCTCACGTGTCTGTGTCCATCAGAAAAGAAGGGCTTTTTCAGTGGAAAAATCAGACTTGGAGTGGGGATGGTGACATTTCACTGGTGCCGGTCTCTCTCTCGGTGACTCTGGGAGTTGAAGGTAGATAGACTTTTAATTTGGGCATCTCAGATAAGTGCCTGAAGTTTGATGGGATATACCTTCAGTCTTGCAAACAGTTTTTCCCTTCCAGGTGATGATGTGCATTTTCCAGAGGAGGAGGGCTAGCTTCAAGCAGCAGAGCCAGTTGGCAGCTAAGGCATCCCAATTCAATTTTTAGGACTTCTTTATGCTCCCAGTATGGGTGCTGTGAGTATGTCATGAATGGAAGCTGTTGAATATGAATTTTTTCAGCATACAAGAAAACCCATTAGCTAGAGCACGGGGGGTTCTCGCCGTTGGTCGAGCCCGTGTGCTGCTGTAGGAGCTGTGCCAGGGCAGAGTGGTGGAGAGCCGGCTCCGCTCCGGCGGAGGCGTTGCCATTTCCACAAGCAAGGTTTGCATTCCCTCTCCTAGAGCGCACACAGCTTTGGAGTACTGTGCAAGCCAGTAAATATTTAATTGTCCAACAAATTGTGACAGCCAGTTCACAGCAATGTCCTGTTGATGCATTTTATTCTTAGGATACTGAGAGGTTTTCTACCTTGGCTTTGTTTTAACATCTTGTATCTGTCTGGCATCACTTAGGTAGAAACAAATGGTTTGTCTGTACCAACAAGGCATTGCAGAGGAACTAAGTTTACAGAGAAAGGCAAAAGCAGAAGCTCAGCAAGTGGCTACTTGGCGTTGTCAGATCAAAGAGGAAAACAGCTTAAAAAGTGCAAGGGAAAAGGATAAACCTGACCTAATGCCACAGGAGGGCAGTGCCAAAAGGATTGATAAGATCAGGGAAGGAGTTAAGAAGCCCATTTTAGTTTCTGCTTTGTGGGTGAGCGTGATGAGTTGTCCTTCCACATCTCCCTTCCTCTCTGAAGAGGTTTGGGTAGATCGTGGCAGGCCGTAGTGTGCAGCCGGGCTTGGGGTGTAGCTGGGCGGGCAGGGAAAGGGGTGTAATCAGTACAATTAATAAATGAGAAAGTTGCATGGTAACTATCAAAATTCACTTTGCTAATTCAAAGTTCACCCAACCAAATTTTTTTTCTGAAAACATCGATAGTAATTGTCAGTTTGACATTTGTTTGATTGTCTGGCCATTCAAGTCTTCATGAGTTGGGCATGGGGGGAAATGCATTCATCAAAATTCCCATCAAGTAGGTATAGTTTTTCTTCGGGAATTAAATATGCTGCCTTCCAGCCAAATGCCATTTTCTGGATTATTTATTTGTGCTCGTAAGTAAATTGGCAATTGTGTTTTTTTAAGGAAAAGGGGCTGATGCAGCCTTGTGCTATTAACTTGTCAGAGCTGGGCAGATGAAGCACGGAGCATTTCTGCAAAATTGTTCTCACTAGTCTCGTTTAAAAGAAAGTCTTACCTGCAAGAGAAAGGGATGAATTCTGTACTGTAATAGGGCAGATTGCTTGTTGTAGATAGACAGATTTAAAGTAATTGTTCTTTTCTTTATTTTTTACATTTTAACCAGCTCTCCTTTGCTGGAACAAGGAATACAGCTTGGAAATTGTGTGTGTAGGTGAGGGAAGAGGAGAACTAACTATAGCAAATCTCCTGCTCTAATGTATGTAACGGAGATTGAACAGGCACTTTAGAGGACAGTAACGACCCGTTTCTCAGTGCAGAGGCTCACACGGGTAGCTGCTCTGGCAGTGGGGTCTCCAGCAATGTCTAACCATCAAGGACAAAATTTACTCCTCCTGACTACCAGGTGGATTAATTTGTTCTTGGGCAAATTGTCCTGGGGAAAAAAGCGGTGTCAGAGCTGTGCTGAGCTGCATCGGCTGTGAGGTGCCGTTATATTTCACTCTACCATGACCTACGCAAAGCCTCCTCCCCTATTTACAATTTCCACACTCTTGCAAATGTGCCAAGCGAACCTTTTCCTGCCTTACAGCAGCTGTGCCTGGGGGTGGGATGAAGACCTTGTCCTGGCTGGAAGAAGGCAGAGCAAACCCAACACCCACGGCAGGCATTGCCAGTGCTAAACAAGAGGCGCTCTGTTTGCTCCCTGGCTCCATCCATCTTTGTCTCCTGCATCTCGTCTGACGCACAGACCGCTTGCGGTGGGGACTGTCATCTGCAGTGGGGGCCTTGTCCTTAAACAGCTCCTCTGGTTCCTGAGATAGGGATGTCACTGGTTTCAGACAGACGTGAAAGCAATTAAGAGTAGCTGTTAGATCAAAATCTTTTCATGCCCTGAGCATATTGGGGTGACTGGTATTTTCTGATTTCTCAGAGTGAAGGCTGGTGCAGCTCTTGGCCTATTGCGTTTAAGGAATTACAGAGGCGGTGGGTGAGTCAGGTTACCTGAGCTCCAGCTTAACCATAAAACCATCCTTCAGCCCTCTGGGGAGGGTATAGGAGCTTGGGTGCCGTGTTTTCACCAGTGGTCTGGTGGTCATGCTGGAGAATTGTTGAAAGAGAAGCTGCTGGATGTACCTTCACCAGTATCAAGATGAAGTTCTGGAATAAAGATGTAAATGCTGGATCTGAAAATACAGCGGGATGCACAGAGCAGAGGGATAATGTGCTCATTTTGCCATGGAAAACTAGAATTGCTTTAGATGATGATTAAAAAAGGGACTATGATTAAAAGAAGCTGATAAGATGAAACTAAAGTGACAAGATAAAGCAGTAGGGCATCCAAGGGGGGAAAGGCCAGATGGAACTGATGGCAGGAGGGCATGAATTATTGATTGAAATCTCCACCAGAAGGTAAAGTCTTTGCATTTTCTTATCTGAGAAGGACGAGAATGAATGAGAAGTGAACAGAATTATTAAGCAGCTTTATCATTGCATTCGAGTGGATAATTAGGCAATTAGGATTACTAAAAGTTGGCAAAGCATGAAGCCCAGAGGACTTATGCTCCTAATTTCTGAGGGGGCTGATGGGGGAGGCAGGGAAAAGCCTTTGGTGAGAGATCTGACGGTGCATTATGGTGAGGCTTAAAGGCAGAGCCTGGCTCTGGCACCCAGCAGCTTCCAGAAAAAAACGGGGTTCAAGAAACCTGACCAGTGAAGAAGAACTTGTTTGAAAGCGGACAGTTCTGTGAACACCAACAAGAGGTGAGGTCGTGAGCGAAGGCACCTGACAGGGGTTCAGGGAAGGAGGGCACAGCTAATAACCGTACATGTGGACCCACTTTCTTCCACGGTGGGGATGCAGAGTAGCCGTGGGAGTTACCGTGTAGTTCATGTTTTGTGTGGTGTTTCCAGATCTTTGCCCTCAGGTAACATCCCCTCTCCTTTCAGGGGAGTTCTTTGTAGCAAGACTTTGCAGGGCCATAAGCTGAGGGTGCTGCGAGATCCCTGAGCCGAGCACCAAGAGGTCAGCCTCTTCCCTAGGAGGAGAGTACCAGACTGTGGTTTAGACTTGCAGTGAATACGACCTGTCATGTTACCTTAATTTGATTTTCTTTGGTCGGAAGTGACAAATACTGGATTTTTCCCTGATGTAAGTCATGCAAACGCTTTGTTGTCAGAGGATCTTTCCCGCTGAACTTGGAGGCAACTTCCAAACCTCTTGTGCTTCGATTCTCTGGTATAAATTATATCTAATCACCCTCTTTGTAAAGAGAAGCTCCACAAAAAACCAAATGAGCAGGTAGGGCGAGCTGGCTGAATCTGTTCTTGTAGGGGATGCAAAGATGCAGGATACAGTGGAAAGGAGAAGGATGGGAACACAAGAGGCGTCTCTCACAAGGGTTTGTTTGGATTTATGGCATTGAAGAGTTCAGTGGTGAAAGGAGATGTTGGGCCACCCAGTGCCATGTACCAGAGGCCCTCAAATGTCACCTATTGCCCCTCTCCTGAGCCTGCAGCCTGCATCTGGCAAACCCCGAACTTTCAGAAAGTTTTTGCTCATGGGGCTTTTTAACTGTCCCTTTGGACCAGGTTCCTCCAAGGAAGGGCCAGGCAGGTCCACAGGCTTCTGCTTACCTTTGCGAATTAGCCAGACTTTTTTAGTTGGCTTCTTAATAGCTGGCTGTACGTTTTCAAGGGGAAAGCTGGGTAAAAATGACTAAAAATAGCACGACGCATCTGTAACTGTCTGAATTCATTCTGGGCTGCTCTGACGCCAATGCCAGACAACCGTGCTCCTCCTCCGTGCTCCTGACCTGCTTAATCTTAAGCTATATGTTATTTAAAATTAATTTGCAGAGAAGCAAACGTTATATAAATCACTGAGGAAATGTCGGATTATGTATGTAATTTTCGAAGTGCTCCACACTCATCTAACTCAGCTCCCCGTGAAACCGAGGGATCAAAATTAAGCGGGGGGAGAGAGTCTGGACTAGTCACCGTCCTTAAAATGCCATGGAAGATGAGCCAGCATTGCAAACTCTTGTTAGTAATTTCACACCCAGAGACTGTTGTCATTTGTTCAGGACGTTCAGTGATCAGGAAAGGAAAAAAAAAAGGACATGATGAAAAAAACACGGACTAGAGTATTTGTTGCTATTTATTTGCTTGGCCTCAGTGACAAGTCACCTAGTGTTTTTGGAGAGGGCTGCATTTTTATGAGAAGGCGCCATCTGCAATGTTCCTCTTCGAAGACCAAGTTCAGAATATTAATTATGGATAATGATGCATAATTAGAGTCTGAATTCCAGAATTAATTGATGGTAGCCATTTAGTATAGATATCAATTCTAACTTGAAAAAGTGCTTTATCTCCTGCCCACACCCCGTAGTGTCCGCATGTGGGCAAATAATTGGAGTAGTAAGCGCTCGATTTTAATGACACAGCGGCTTGCCATTTTTCTCAAAGGTGTTAAAACAGTTTTGTGCATTAGTGACATTAAAAGCGTTTGTAATTCATGGCAATCCAGAGCTCCTTGACTTGTCATGGCCCCAGCCTGACCGGTGGCAGAGCCAGGAGGTCCAGGACTATGGCTGCGGCTGCTCCGTGCTCTCCATTCCTGCCCAGGAGAGCTGGACCTGCTGCTGCCACACACCGGTGCAGTCCTTCCAGGACGCCGAAAGGCCAGACAGGTTTTTGACCTCCTGCTGCCTTAACTCTCCAAATTTGGGACCATTATTTTCCTCTAGCATAGGTCAGGGGCTGTCACTCAGCCAGCTTGTGGCTGTGTTAGAGCATCTCTCGGAGAGGCGTCCAGTCTGGAGGAGAAATCACCTTGTGTTGTTTCTTCTGTGGCTTAGGCTGATTCACGAAGGCATCTGATGTGCTCTACATGGTGGAAAACAAGATCTGTTTTAATAATAAGCAATTGTACAAATAGCAAATAAAGATTTGTACCGTAGTGTCTGTGGGTCCCAACGGACTTGCTGCTGTCGCCTGGTAGAGCAGAGGGGAAATGAAGCCAGAATTTGTGTTCATTGAAAATAGGAAGTAGAATATTATTACATCAGCCCCTGCCTCTGACCCGTCAGAAATACTCTGGAGTTAATTACTGCTTTAGACACACCATTGTTCAGCTGCAAGAAAGTGGATCAACTGTTGACGAGATCACAGATCCTGTATAATTATTGTGAAAGATTGTAAAAATAGGCTTTGTGCTGAGCTTGAGCTGGGGCCAACTGAGCATCACAGCGGCTTTAAGTGTCCGTGTGCGCGCACGTGTGGCTGTCCGGGAGGAAGGCATCAGTCCCCAGCCTCAAAACGTGCACTGTGATTCTGAAGCTGTGGCTGTCACTGTGTGACACTGAGTCGCCATCACCATTCCTCCTGGGAGCCTGGAATAAAACACGATAGTGTTGTTGAACATGAGAGTTCATGAGAAGGCTCTTTTGGCAAGAATTTTGGGATTAATTCCTTTGGTTTGCAATATTTGTGTTTTTAAGCGATTTTTCCCAGTGTTTGGTCTTTCCTACGCCTGTCAGCAAGGCAGCAGCGCAGGGGCTCTCCCTGAAAGTCTAGGTGATGTTTACAGCCAGTGCTTGTTTTAGTGTTACGTCTAGAAACCCAGCTGAGAAACCCAGCCCAGGAGAACTACGCGTTTCCTTCCTCTGGTATTCCACTGGGAGTGACGTTCAAGGCATGCAGGCTCAGGCTGGCAGGGTTTGATGGTGATGGCACTTTCATAACTTGAGTTTACTACAGCTTAGACCACGCAGGTTAGGACTAACGGTGGGAAGAGTCAATAAAAGTAGACTTCTTGCCCTCTTCTAGTGCTGTGGGTGTCTGTCTCCTGGATAACTCATTATTTTTCTTAGCTACCTGTCAGAGATCAGTGAGTTCGCATGTACGCACCTGTGCCTGTTTCACACTTTTTCACCCCTAGGTAATTTGGGATCCTTCTGTTTGGAAAGCGTTATGTTACTAATGGTTAAAAAGGGAGTATTCAAATCACTTTGAACTTGTTAAAATCGTGTGGTTTAATACAGTGATGCTGATGTCTGGGCTGAGTCTTACCATTTCCTAGCTGCTGTGCTTCTCTGTGTTGTATCTGAGACATAAAAAGGCCATTTACTGATGGCCCTACTGCTGCCCCCTCCCCACTCACGGGAAGGCTCTCGTTGCCGGAGGATGGTTACCCTGAGCGCGGTGTGTGCCTGTGCCAACAGGCAGGCTCTGATACTGCTGGCACAAGCTTTGAAGGCAGCTTCTAGACAAAGCAGGCTTGGAAATAGGGTCTCACTCTGTAAACGGTGTGTTACATCTGGGGTCTAATGTATCCTGGGAAAAATATTCTTCAGATGGGCATTGGTGCATCCGAGAGTCCCCTTGTGCCTCCTGGAGAAACAGAGATCCTTGACCGGGCTTAAAAGACAGTTGCCATATGCTGAAAAGAACGACCATTTAACTGTTTGCTTGCCTCTTACTTAGGAGCAGGAATTGCTTAAAATATTAGCGGATATCTCAAAGGCTGGGACCTGTGTCTTTGGTGGAGTGCAGTCGAATCCAGTCGCCTGTGGAGTGAACGGGTCGTGCACCCGCTGCTGAGCCTTTGCAGTTCTTTGAGATTAGCTGAATCTCGAAGTATGTGTCATTAAAGACTTGTAATCCTTGGGTATCATATTTCATGTGACTTACATTAACTGTTAGGAAGCGAAAGTCTCTGGGATGGCAGTATAAATTTACTTGGTTTAGTAATTTAGCGCCTCCAGTGCTATCCCAGTCCTCACATGTTATCTGGTGACTTCCCAGAGCAGGCAGTGGCTGCTTCCATAAAAGCAGGGGAATAAAAGACAGGGGAAAAGAGTTTTTTAAGCATCATAACAGGCTATGCCAAAAGGGGAGGAATATCTATGTGGAGGGGGCCAATGGAAGGGGATAGTCCTGCCCTCAGGTTTTCTGCTTGTCTGGCATCCTGCTGTGTGTATGAGAAGTGCTGGTTAAAAACCTGAAATAATTGTTTTTCATCTTCCTCTTTTAGTCACTTTGAAGACATGCATGGCACAGGCAGCTCTTGCCTGACAACTCGCTGGAAGAGTTTCTCTTGTTGATTTGCTGCATTTGCTTTTTTTCATGAATGAGAAGAGCGGAAATCTAACAAAAAGTGTTATCAGCTTGTCAAGTTAATTAGTGTCTGTTTTAATACTATCATTATCGTTTGTTACTAATTAATATCACATAAGTAACATGATTACAGCTTTTTTTGTCTTATTTTTCAGTGAGAAGCTGGATGGAGAAGCTGAAAGATAAGGTAGGAGGCTCAGTGTTTCAATTACTTTAAAAGCAAAACCATTTTTACTTGCAGGAACAAACTCCTTTCACTGGAGTTCATTATCTCTACAAAGACAATTGAGAAGGGGCTTAAAATTTTCTCTGGGAGGCAATGAACCACATGCTGCTGTTGTACAGAGCGGTGTAAATCCACAGCACATCCCTGATGAGTGGTAACTAAGAGCAAAAGGAGGAACAGCAGTGTTTTATAGACTTCTCTGTGCAAGAAAATCACTTTCTCTTCAGACTACCTGAGTAACTTTTTTATATTGCCCTATAACTTACCTCCACCCCTTTTCTCTTAAGTCCTAAGCTTGGTTTTAGATCCAAGTCCAGAGGATCTGGTGATCCTCTCTGGCAAGAGGCTGAGTGCCACGCCATCGCCTCTGGACGAGACCTTTGCTGCTGCTGCATGCAAGAAGAGCTGCAAATTCCTGGAAGGAAAAAGAGCAAATGCAGGAGGACTGAAAAGATAACAGACCTTGATCTTTTCTCCCTGGTGATGCAGGGTGATGGTACACGGAGCCAGGCATTGTGCCAAACACAGGCAGTGATGGCTTTTTAGGCTCTGCTGCCTAGGGCAAACAATAATTGGTGTGTTAATGACAGCAAAGCCATGAAGCTAGAAATGAGGTGACAGTAGCATTTTAAGACAAGAACTTTTTGTAACTCAACAGGGCTTGGAAATTCTTGAGCAGGATCAGAGTCAATAGACAAAAAAAAACCCCATAAGGAATAATGACTTGATAGGAAATTTCAGCCCCTGAAAAGACATCTCTAAGCTTAAGCAGATTGTCACCCAACGAGCCCAGCCTTTCCATGTGATCCCACCAAATTTCAGCAGCACCTCACCATCAAGTCTGAACAGAGAGGTGGGGTCTGGGTGTCTGTTTTCCAGGACTGGGGAGTGGAAGGGTTTAGGCTGGGTTCGTGCCCAGCCCTCGCCGAGTTGCTTTTCTGCCTACAATAGGAAGGAGGCACGTCTAGTACGAGCCATGCTCATAGCAGAGCACCTTGGCCTGGGATTCATCCAGAGCGAATGATGGAAGGACAGAGAATGGTTTTCCCGACGAAGGTAAAAAGCAGACACCATGCCTGGAGGGAATGGAGCGTGCACGGGTCACCTGTTAGACCTACCCCAGGCGGCACAACACCAGTGCGGGGCGTCAGGCGTCTGCTCACTGAAGGCGTAGCTTTTACTTCTTCCCTCTTGGCACCTTGTTGGCTACCTCTGTCCTTCCCCGTTGCAGAGGGGGGATGCATGTTCCGGTCTCCGGCAGAGTTGCTTTGTAGAGTCTGAACCTCTTGCCGGTAGATGTTGGACTGCATGGCACGAGCACTGGTATAACTGGGGATCTGCCAGTGTCCACTTAAAAGAGGCTCAGCCCTGAGCCGTCTCCCTCCTTTGGAGGACGGCAGGTGTGTGGAGGCAGATCTTTCACCTCACTCACATTTTCCCTTAGAAAAGCCCAACAAAAGCCACTCCCCCAACCTCAACTGAATGCTGGTGAAGCAAATCACTCCCAAATAAATCTGCTCACTCCTTTTCCTCCTCTTCCTTGGTGAGTTTATCCGCAGCAGCCACAATATGTGCCCCTTCCATTTGCTGTTGGCAGAGCCCTGTCCTCTCTATTTTACAATCCCTCCATCTACTACCGTGGCACATGATGGCCCCATCCCTGAGAGATGTGTCCTCCTGTGTCCATCAGGGCTGCCCTGCTGGGAGAGGGAAGAGTGTGGGACCAGGAGCATGGGTCAGTGACAAATTTATGTCCGCTCTCCTGCAAACACTGTGTAAATGTTGCATTTGGCATGCTGAATAATGGACGCGAGGTGCCTCTGAAATCCTCTGTTGCTGTTATCCCAAAGTCCAGTGGAGCCAGGAAGTTCATGGTCATGGATTGGGTGTATTAAAAGCATCCCTAGGACTTGTAGAGGAACTGCACCTTCCGCATGGGCAAGGGCTAAAAACATGGCTTTGGAGCTGCCTGTGACATGGGTTTTCCTATCAGGCAAGTGCAGAAGCCCTCAGGAGTTGGGCTGCGTGACACAGAGGTCCTGGATCCTCTTCCCACTGCTGGCTTTTGGGGTAGAAATCGTCGGTCCAGCTGTTGGGGGCAGCCTGTAAAAGGGAATGGGCTGGCCAGGCGTGATACAGGCTCACGGATGGGCTAGGGAGTTCATCCTATGAAAACGAGGGAGTTCTGATTTGGGCACCCAGCTGGGCAGCAGCTAAAAAGCCGTTTCCAGTCTCCCTTTGCTGCCCACGCCAGCAGCAAAGTTCCAGAAATAGAAAAACCCACGCTGCACTAATTAGGTCACCCAATTAAGGCCCCTTAATTGCCTCGCAGAGATACAGTGTTTTAGCTATGTTCTCACTAACCTCCTTTTTCGGGAACGGGGGTGCAGGCGCGCAGCCCCCCTCCCTGCGCCGGTGCTGAGCGGGGCTGGGTGTTCTGGGAGGGCGTTCAGGGGACCTGCAGGATGCAGCTGGAGGTCTCCCAAGCTTTGGGATCCAGGCACAAAGATGTTACTATTTAAAGCACCGAGCAGGATCTGGAAGGGCTTGGGAGGGCAAAACAGCCCTTGTGAGCATTGTATCTGCCCTAGATGAATCAGTTATTTTCATTCTCCAGGTAAGCATACGAAGGCAGGGCAGCGCATGCTCAATAGCTTCTTTTTTCCCCTCCTACTCAGTGGATTGTGGAAGAAAAGCAATTCCGCTGTAAGCATGTGTTGTTAAGTTGTGTTGCAGTTTGGGAATGCAGATGAAGATGAGTGGTTGCGAGCAATGGACTGAGGCTTGCTAAGAGCTGTCTGATGGTCCTCTGAACTGTGCATGTGTCCCTTGGCAGGCGTAAAATCTATTTTGGGGGGGTGTAGATGGCGAAGGGCAAAGCTGTGGGGCCACAGCAGAGGACTCTGCTGCTGCAGTGTGAAGGAAGGCGGCGCGGATGAGGGAGGGAGCCAGGCTCTACCTGCTGCCGTACTCCGTTGAGCCCCCCAGCCTGAACTAGGAGAGGATGCTGAAGTAGTTTGGCACTTTCAAACATGGGTTAATTTTCATTCAAAACAGTGAAATATAAATTAACAAGCACTTGGGAATATTTTCCAGAGGATTTGAAATGTTTAAATGTGTAGTTTTAGATTAGCCATGCTACCTGTATTTTTTTTTTTTTTTGATGGGCAATGCAAATGTATGGATCCCAGCAATTGAATTAGAGCTGATTTACTTCTGCTGGGCTTTCCTTGAGGCCAGCCGAAGGTGTGCGTGCCCCTCCTCTTTGTCATTGTCCTGCTCATGCAAGCGACCCCTTCCCAGGCAAAGCAAAAACATAGGGGCTCAAATACAAGAAACTTTGATGAAAGCAGCTTAGGGCTCTATTGCAGTATTTGACTGGTGGAAGATGACTCTGAAAGGATGGTCTTGTGAGTGCTGCTCTGCTTCTCTTTTCCCTGTAGGCAGGATACATGTCGGGGATGCTGGTTCCTGTAGGGGTCGGAATAGCTGGAGCCCTCTTTATCCTAGGAGCACTCTACAGCATTAAGATTATGAATCGCCGAAGGAGAAATGGTTCAAAGAGACATAAAAGAAAGGTATGGCAACTGCAAAGGAAGACCCCAATCCCACCCCCTCTCCTGTTAACCATTTTGGCTGCAAAGTGAGCGCAGCCTTTTTATGGGTATGGTTTGTCTGAGCCAAAGTGCCTGGGACCTCTCAGTTAGGGTATGGGGGGATCCGAAAGCTCTTCATTTCCTTCTTTCATTGCTCTTCAATGTTTCTTTTCTTCCCCTAGCAGAGGGAATTTAACAGCATGCAAGACCGAGTCATGCTCTTAGCTGACAGCTCTGAAGATGAATTTTGACTCGAACTGCAATGCCCTTGTGATAGCCCGTGACTTTTAAAAAGGAGGGAGAGGGAGAAAAAGAACAAGCGACTTTCTGCTGCATCACTGCTCTCCGCCGCCCCGAGCCACCGCGCAGTGGTCGGTACCACCCCGGCGGAACGGCATGCTATGCTCTACGTGTCCCGCGCAGTGCTGTTTGTTTTGATACAGTAGTGAGATTTCACATTCGCACCCGGCGCTTCATTCAGATCCACAGCGTGTCTTGTTACAGCTGGAGCTGATCCATATGGATGATTATTTTCCTGTTATCCTGGTGTGCTGTTTTGGTCCTGGCTGGCAGTAATCTAATCACAACAATAGCTCTCACCTAGCCTGGGAATGGAAATCTTTACTGTGAATGACTTCTGTCCAATTTGTTAATTTTAAATGTTATGTTACCTGAGCTAGAGTTCATTAGTGCTAAGATTAGCTGCTCTGCTTAATTAATGAGTTATACACTTGACCTGTATCCCTTGCCACCTGAGAAGTGCCCAAGTACAGTGTTGTTGAGACAGTTTGAAGCACATTTCTGCACTCGGGTTCCCGACTCTCACCCCTTCTTTCTTCCTTCAGCTCTGCTCCACGCTTCTTGGAGACACACAGGAATGGCCTCAACACTTGATTCACCACAAAAATCAGAGTCCGTTTTCAACCAGCACTGTCTGTTACAGCACAATAAATACCAGCGCTCCCCTACTGATGGATAGTCTTGCATGGATCTCTTAGCTTTTGTTCAGTGTGCCAGTAAGAAAAGAGCCAGGTCAGGGGTTTCTTCAGCTTCTGCCTCCTGTTTGAAGGACACTAGTTATCAGGTCATCTCTTTCATAAGGCTGCATTCACATAGAGATGGAAGCGGAGCATCTGTCTCCTTTACCAGCTGGAAATTGCATTTTCAGCCCCTGAAAGCTGCATGAACCAGCAGCACCTTTGGGGGGATCTGGATGGGTCTTGTCTCCAGACCACCGAATGCAAAGAGGCACCAAGGGCTCTCGGTGTCGAGGGATTTGTGGCTAATAGTCAGAAAGCAGCGGCAGCCACAGCTGGAGAGATGTCTGCTGTGAGGAGGTGGAATGGTCCTGCTGGGAGCCCTTGGCTGTCAGGGGAAAGGAGAAGCTGTAGGACCGATGGCTGCAGGGGGCTGGGGAGGGGAAGCCCGAGGGTGGCACGGGGCGAGGGCAAGCTGCCCGGGCTGCTAGCACCAGGTTGCAGAGGGAGACAGCCAGTGTCTGAGACGTTATGGGAACCGAGCAGGGGAAACGAATGTTGCTTTGCAGAGAAAAGCTGTCAAAATAGCTAGAGAAAGGGCTGCATTACTTTATCTCTGCTTCTGGTTGTGAAATGACATCAGTCTGACATTGATGCAAAACATCCATGTTTCTGAGGTGGGAATCACTGTTCTTTCAGGAATCATCCTTCATACAAGGAGCAGTGACTGTTGCCAGAGCAGACTTGGTTAGACAAATAAGGCCAGACCGCACGTCTGCTGAGGTTAAATCCCAGTGAGTCTTCAGAGATGGTGGAAAGGAGGAGAGTTTGAGGACAGGATTTCATTCCTTGTAAAGGTGAAAAGTTGGGTCAGATTGAGCAGGGTAGACGTAGGTGATGGTAAGCAAATGTCGGCATGTGAGTGGGTTTGCAAAGTAGAGAGGACATTTTGGAAGACCCTCCTGAAGTTCACTTCTCTCTTGAGAGGGTCAGGGCCTCATCTGGGCATTAAGTCATCAGATGTGATGTTCAGCTCCGAACAAGCAGTGCTCTTCAGAGCCCAGGTACTTTCCTGTAGGCCTTACCCACACATCTACTGAGTCACCTGGAGAAGGACAGGCGGGACAACCTGCATTCAAAATGCCGCTACTAATGCTAGTCTTCCAGTCGAAGAGCTGTGCGTGGTCCCTCACGCATTTGTCCTGCCGGGCGCATGAGAAGCAGGACGGCAGAGACATGGGGAACCATCAACATGCTGGGGAGTCTTCATACCCTCGTCCCTCTAGGACAGGCTTTCCCAGCCAGAGCTCCACAGCGCTCGCATCTCTCCCTTTTCATTCCTGAAACTTTCACCAGGAGAATTTTGCCTTGCTAAAAGCAGCCCTATGTCTTTAACAGGCAGTGACTGGCGGCCCACTGTTAAGTCCAGGTGCCCCTGCCCCAAATTAAAGCCTCTTTCTTCTCTAACAAGTGATCAGTCCAGGCTAAGAAGAAGTTTTCCTTCCACCGTGGTCTCTCTCTATTTCCTTCTCATTCCTAAGTCTCTTGGAGCTTGGAGGAGGTTGGGTCATGTTAATGGTCCAGTTGAGTGTTGCTGGCTTGCAGTTTTGGGAATCAAGAAATATTGTCCCTTGGGCTCTTTGGTGTTCCTGGCAAGGCTTGATGAGGGTTGCAAGGCGGAATGACTTCTCTGTTTCACTTTGCTTAGGTCACCTCCAGAAAGGCTTGTCTTTCAGATGCGGCGCCAGGCAGGCTGGGCACAAGACTACATAGGCAGCTGCAAGGCGTTCTTGAAATGCTTTACCCTGCTCCAGCCGGGGAGGCAGGGAGAATAGGTAGTGGCAAAGGGCAGTGATTTGCCTCTCTGCCAGAGGGAGCCTGTTTTGGAGCAGACAGGATGGTAGCTGGGCTGGCTGAGTCTGTTGCGTGCAACTATAGCCTGAAAGAGAGACCTGAAGTAACACTGGAAAGGAGGAGCTGCCAGCAGCGCTGCCGAACAGAGCAGATGTACCAGCACGACCCAAGCAGCTGGAGATCGCCAGGGTTTTGTGCGATAACAGCCTGTGAAGGACATTCCTCCTCTTGCTTTCCCGTTAACGGTACGGTGCCTGCGCAGTGTGTGCTAATGGCACAAGCTGCCTTAAGTAATGGATAAAACGCGGAGCTCCCAGGCCAGTCGGGAGGAGGAGGGATGGCTGCGCGAGGCTGCTGCTCTGAGTGCGAGTACCGCAGCTCCGGCAGCGCAGGAAAAGCTTTATGGATGGATTTTTGATTTGATGGGTTGGGAAGGGTGGTGAGGAGGTGCCGTGGCCTTTCATTGTGCTAAGAAATCCACAGTTTGGGAAACTCTGAGTTTCTACAGTGGCAGTCAGTTTCACTGTCTCTCTTCGTCTCCCTCCCCAACATAACGAACTTCAGAAATTAATGGCAGTGCTGCTGGTCAGAATGATGGAGGTGGTGTTTTAGCGCATCAGCTGGGGGGTCCTGGTGTCCTCAAGAGCCTGGCTTTGCTCAGCGAGGATGTGGTGTGGGTGGCTGGGATGCTGGAAATTGGCAGTGCCGCAAGTGGGGCTGCCAAATGGTTGCAAATATTGGAGGTTGGTGCGTTGCCGCTGCAAATATGGCAAGTATTGTGGGACAAACTGGGCAAGCAGATGAGCTGTAGCCCAAAGGGAGGTCCAGCGGAATGCACAGTTCAGTGTTGGCTCTGTGGTCTGTGCTCGTGCCAGCCTTGTGGGATAGAAGAGCTGCCCAAGGATTTTTTGTGGTCCAGCTTCACTGCCAGGCCTGTCTCTGGCTCTGAACACCACCAGCCAAGGTGCCTTGGTTGGGAGCTGCTGGTTTGCAGAAGGCTGCTGTTGGCCAGCTTTCGGAGCCAACTTTCTGAGAGATCCCAACTGATGTCCATTTGAAGTGGAGGCATTTCTTGAATAGTGGGGTTTGGTCAGGCTCCTGCCCTGGAGCCTGGAGGCACTCCATGTCTTCAGCTTAGTTCTTCCTAATTTGGAGGCAAGAGGGACAGTCAAGACCAGTCCTGGGGCCCAGTGAAGCTTGTAGGAGCCTTCGGAGCACAGACAGGGTTTTCTGCAGTGCCCCTGGCCTCAGTGCAATTTCTGCAGGTCCTGAAAGCACAAGCATTTTTCATCTCCTTCCCTTCTCATCCAAGGCCAGTAGACTTTGGATTGGTCTCTTAAAAATATTATCTGTACAGCTCCTGGAGTTTGATTCATTTGCTTGAAATTTTCGGAGTGCAGGCAGGGAGGGGAGGAGGGTTTCAGGTGGGAGCTGGAGCCTGCAGTCTCTTAACGCTCTACTGATTTAATCTGTACCTCTGCGTTGCCAAACAAGCAGATTCTTTTGAAAGAGGCAAGACAAGAAAAACAGCCAAGAAGGGCCCTCCTCATCCTCCGTGCTGGGTGAAATGCAAGCTCCTGAACATAGAGGTGGGTCGTGACACGGCTAACGCAGCCTTGGCCCCGTGCAAAGCCACGGCTGCGGTGGCAGCTTAGCTGCAGCAATAATAATCTCTCGACTCAGCACAAGATGAGTTGCTCGCCTCTTGTTTTCCTGTGGATGCCCAGCTTGGGATTCCCCAATAGCACAAGCCAGCATTTATTGTAGGCGTCACACACCCGCTTCGGCATCTACAGCCCCATTTCCAGCGGGAGCTCTTGCCCTGATGAAATGCACCTACGCTCTACAGCTGCTGGTTTTTAAAGGTGTCTCTAATGCCAGATGTTCACCCTAGGTGAGGTTTCTCTGGACTGCACTGCTTCCATAGAGTGATGTTAGCAGTCCTTGTGCTTTCTTGTGGTTTTCTATTTTGGACAAGAACAACTCCTCATACTGTAACTATGGAATGTAGCACTTTGTTAAATTAAAACATTGGGAAATAAAAAGCTGTCCGTCATATCTGACTCTAAGCGCCTCGTCTCCCTGATCTGTGGTTCGTGGCATTCGCTGTCTCTCAGGTAAAGCTGGGAAGTGATTGCCTGGAAGACTTGAGTGTTACATTCCTTTCTAAGTGTGTGTGTTTTCTCTGGCTTGCTCCAAACAAGGCATTCCCAGGGAAACAGCTGGTTGGGGATTGCACGAACACATTCTTTAGCTAATTGGTAGTTGCCAAAACCAATCTGTATATTCATGAAGCTGTTTGCTGCATTGCTGACTTTTTCCAATGAAAAAAAACCAACCTGCAGAAAGAAGATAAACAATGACAGTGTTGGGTTTTTTTTCCCCACAGGTTTATTTCCTAAGGAAACGACTCTCTGTGATCACGCTGCCTGGCTGTGAGCCTCTGTCCGCAGCCCGTCTCCTCCTAATGCCCCTGGCTCTGCCAGCCACGCCATGGGTCTGTGAAAACAGGGGCGAGGAGAGAGATCGTATTAAAACCCCCCAGGAAAAGCATGCGTGGAGCCATTCTGAGGCTGCAGAAAACCCGCGTAAGCAAAGTAGGTGATGTGTGCCCCGATGGAGGGGACGAGCTGGATGTGCCAGACACCCCTCGGGGTGGCTGCCCTGTGCGGGTTCCCTGGGGCTGAGCGGAGCCCGGGGTTGCTGCAATGACAAGCCGGCCATGGGCTGTGAGGCACCGATCCATGCAGAGCGGTGCAGACAGCCCGGCTTGTGTCGCCTCTTGCTGCATCGATGGTAAAAGCAGGGACACCAGAACCGTAACTCAGCCTATTCCTACAAGGAGCCTGGGGAGATCTTCCGCACCATCCGGATGCTCGGCTCCATACATGAGGGCAGTGCTGGAGCATCCAAGAGGTGACACAGGCAGGTATGGCTTAGGCATCACGGCTCATCTGCTGGTGGTGGGGTGTGAGCAAGCATCACCCGGACCAGCCCCAGTTCACCCAAGCAAGATAAATTTTCCAAATCTTACATAAAAAAATGACTGGAAGGCTAAACTGCAGTTATCGAGGCTCTTCACTAATGAATTCATTTCATCTGAAGCAGAGGAAGTGGAACCGAATGAGAAAAAGGCTGATGTTAACAGAGGTTCACTGCGCTTCAGTTTTAATCTTTTTTTTTTTTCTTTAATGGATAATTAATTGTTAATGTGGTAAAAAAAAATAAAAGGGAGAAAAGAAAATCCCTGCAAAATCGTGACCTCATTGATATGAAAGGATATTCAGAAATAAATCAAGAAATTCTGCAGGAAAATTAAAACAGTTGCTATTACACAAGCAAGGTCTAGATGATGAAATCATTTGCCAGCATCAGGCTGTAATTTGACCTGGGATTTTGCAGTCAAAATATTTAAATCACTGGGTTTAATCATACTTTATATTAGGAAGCTGAAAATCGTTATTTTAAATAATTGATTGACCAGCTATTTTTTAATTTTTAGCTATTTTCCCAAGGTTCATTCTTACTGGTCAATATGCCCTTTAGAACTTATTGATTTGCCTCTGGAGATCGTCTGCCCATGGAATTGTGCTTTTTTTCTTACCATAACTTATAAGCAATTATTTAAGCAATTTCGGGGCTTCTGATATATTTTCTTCAGATTATTTACATTTCGCATTTCAATAGTAAAAAAATAGCAAATAACATCCTTCCAGTCCACGGGCTGATTGGTTTTGCATTACACTCGGGTCTGGTTAAATCTCACTTGGATACAGACTGAAATTCAACTGAAATACCCGGGAATTGGATTTTTATTGTAAGAGCAGAGGTGGGGCCGCTGCAAGCGGGAGCTGTGCAAACATTTGGGACCGGTTTGCGGTGACAAACCCTTACCTGTGGGCCCAAGGGGCTGTGGGGTTTGCTGGTGGGGTTGCGTTTCGTAAGACTAAATAACGCGCCAACAACCTCGGTCCCTGCACCCCGGAGGAGATGGAAGCTGCCGACACTTTAGCACGGCTGGGCACGAAGAGCTAACTAGAGAGAGGATCGATATTGTATTTGAGGTGCAACCGTGGCCAAGGAGACCTACATAAAAACCACTCTCATCTTGGGATTAAAATGAGAAGGAGGGAGGTAGTAAAATGCATCGTTGAGTCAGGGCTGGAATGAGAGAAAGCTGCGCTGTGCGTTAGGGCTGGGTACGTGACAGTTATTTGTGGGCAGGTCTCTGGCTCCTCTGGACCGTGCCTGTAGGCGGATTGCATCAAAAACAGTGGTGGAGGTTCGTCAGTGTGTTTTGTTCTTGCTATAAGTGACAAAAGGGTTTACAAAACATCAATCGCTTACAGAATCTGGCCAAGGGGGTGTTGTGCACCCCTTCGCCAGGGACCTGCCCCCGGCTGCGGTGTCTCCCCCCTGCTGGCTCTGCCTCTGCTCACTAGCCCAGGGCCAGCGTTAGCAGTTGGGGCTGCTCACCCCCGTCTCGCACGGCCTTCAGTGCTGCCAGAGTAGCCCTGTGTTTGGTGGTGTGTTTATGGAAGCTGTGTCTTTATGGAAGACGCTCCTCTTCATAAGGGACAGGAGAAGCTTTGCTGATGTATTTCTCCCCTAATGTCTGATGCTGCTGAGCATCCTGGTCTGATTGGAAAGTGCCTGTCCTGCCAAGCGCAACAGATCACACAAAGCAGCCCTTAATGGAAATACAGCTGCAGTGTTTGACACCGGGCTCAGCAAAGGCTAAATACGTGCCCAGGGGATCCCATCCCATGGGTGCTGGGTCCAAGCACCCCTGAGCACGGGAAGGTGAAGGCACCAAAAGCAGCTGCCGGGTGGTTGCAGTGTCCATTGCTCACCAAACTCCCTGCTCAGTTTTATCAAGTGTGTGTCAGTGCAGGACAAAAGCACTTTTTAACTTGCGGTGCCAAAAGTAATTGTTTATAATGTCAAATGAATCCAGAGGATGATATTTAATCTCCTCCGTAGGGGGTAATGTACTTAGGTGCTAAATGAGTTCCTGGATGTGGCTGCTTTACAGCTCTAGGGTGCTGTTAGGGGAGAAAAAAGGAAAAAAACTGAGACATCGGTGTGCTTTCATGTCAGACAGTCGGTTACGCTGATGAAGTGCTCCCCACAGAACACTGGAGCGATGCACCGACTACCTGATCTCTGCACAGGGATCTTTGGGACGAGCTCATGGGGCAGAGATGCTCCTCCAGGATGGGGCAGTGGCTGGGGCTGGTCCGGAAGGATGGGCAACGGAGAGAGGAGAAGGTACTGGTGTGGCTATTGGCACAAGGATCAGTGGTGCTGGATCTGCAGGCAGAGAGAGAGAGACGAGGACAGGGCAAATTTGGGGAAGCGAGGGCACATGCTGGTGCTACGGAGAGTCTCAGTCTCTGCCAGGGAGTAAGGGACTGAGACAGGAGGACCAGTAATGCAGGAGGCTGGAGGGGACATCCAGGATCAGCCCAGGAAGCTGAGGGCGCCCAGCATCTCAGCAGCTGCCCAAAAGGTGGAAAGATCAGGTCAAAAAATGAGGAACTCCAATGAATACTGTGACTGGGAGATAAATGCTCTTTCCATAGGCAGCTGAAAAGGATAAGGAAGCTGATTAAAACCCAGCCTCTTGCTTCACCTGAGTGGAAGCAGAGAGCTGGGCCCATCTATGGTGATGCCCTGGGAGGAGTGTCACCTTCCCCATCCCTGGAACCTTCATAAAGGTGAGGCCTTTGAATGGGGTGAAGCTGTGGGACCTGGCGGTGGCCCTGATGCCACATAGATGGAGGCTGGCTCATGTGTGGCGACCACATCCTCTCAGTGGCACAGAAGTGCTGTGTGTCTAACTTCTCCAGATGGTTTGACAAAATAACAACTCTGGGATGTGCAGGGGTGACTTTACATGTCTAGCTCTAAGTCAAAGGTGACTATTATAATTTGTAATTGAATTTGTCTTCGGTTAAAAAAAAAAGGCCACTAGATACTTATTTCCAGTAAAGCAGGGGCGAGGGCAGCGAATTGTTTAAGGCTCAATAGCAGTGGATGAGCTGGTGAACACATGCTAGAGAAGATACTCCTCTAAAATTGAAACTGAAGAATGTAGTTTAATAGCATAGAAATAAAAGGCTAATAAAGGGATCTGCCTGCATGCAACTGTGCAGCATCTATTAAAAATGAGTATTTAATTGGATATTTGTTTTGCAGTCAGCCTAGAGCATTTAAAAATACATGCTAGTGGCCTGAAACATTGAAATGATCACACCTGGGTGTAGGAAGGAGATGAGGCAGTGGGAACACTAACCCCGAAGATACATGGGTTTTTCAAACGTCAGAGTACAGACTTGGAAGAGACAGGAAACAAGAAAAACATCTTACTATGTAACAATTACCCTATAACAGAACAAAGTGCTCTGGACCAGGCTGGGGCTTGCAGTGCTGGGTAACATCCACAGGCACGCGATGGCTCAGACCACTTAAAGTGTAAGGCAAAATCTGCACGTGGGCCATGATTTTGGAAATTTGAATGGAAATTTGAACGATTAGAGCCTGAGAATCTGCACAGAGACTCTCTTCTAGATACCCAAGTCTGAGAGAAATCTCTCAGAAATCTTAGAGTGAATTGCTTGCAAGCTCCACTGCCATAGCACACCTCAAGCCCTTATGCCGGGGCTCACAGAGCTGCACATGGGAAAACTCCAGGTGTGGAATTTTCTGCAGAAGAGGAACTTCAGGTGACACTACAGAAATAAAATGTTAATGCTATCTTACGGACTAGACATTTGATCTGATGAACAGTGAAGCTGGAGGAAGGGCTTGTGCTTGCCCTTGAGGTGGCACTTTTATGGCTACTGCTTGTAGGACAAACTTGAAGCAATATATGTATTTTTGGATGTAGCCAACAGTAAATAAATATCTAAGTCATCCAGAACTGGTACAGTGGAGAAAGGAAGTTGTGCAGTAGACAGCCTCGGTTTTACAAGTGAACCTGAGCACTGGAAATGCTGCCCGATCCCGCTGATTGATTAAAGTCTGCACCCAGCAAAACCCAGGACACTGTAATGGAGCTGGCAGCGTTTTAGGCGGTGAAGGGAACATTTTCATAACCATGTTACTACAAGGGACACTACAAGTGCGACACGCATGAAGCCCTAGACAACGTAGCCGAGTGCTGTTGTGCGACCACATTAGTGTCTGGTGGAGACAATGCTTGGGTTGGGCCAAGCCAGCTTGTGCCCAAGTTAATTTTATTTTGATTTAATAGATGGAGAGGATGTGTCCTTGATAGTACAAGTGCCTGACAGTGATTTGCTTCATGGCTGAGCATCCTGGCAGGCCTTGTGCTGCAAGGGAGGAGGGAAAGCCATTTTGGGATGGAGAGTTGGCCAAGGGGTGTCTCTGCTACTGGGAAAGCGGCAGAGTGTGATGTACCAAGCCCTAGATGGGATGCTGGACACTCAGGTTCACATGCCGCAAGGTTGCTGGGTGCTCCACTAGCAAATTAATTTTGTCAGCCTTGCTTTCCCCTTTTTAAGAGGGCAAATGGCTCCGTTGAAATGCGCATGGCTGTCTGCTGGTGACAGTCACTGTTGCGGGGGCAGGTGTTTTTCCTAAGTGAAAGTGCAGTGTCAGAAGACAAAATGGTTTTCTCTGCAGTTTGACTCTTCCTCTCTGATATATTGAAGTGTCCAACGAACAAATTGAGCACAGATTAATTTTTCTTTTGCCTAAAGCTAATAACCAGCTTGTCACGGAGAGCGCGACGTGCAGAAAGCAGCACCTTCAGCCCCACACCTTCCCTACAGCGCTTCCTCCTCTGGAAGGAGCTAAAAGAAATAGATGAGACCTGGGCACAGCAGAGCCAGTGATAATTTCTCCAGGTCCCTTTGCCCATCTGGCTCCACTCTGCAGATCATTTAGCGTGAAGAAAGCCATTTTTTTGCCTTTGATACTGAAAGCAGTGAGGAGGGTAATTGGAGCCTGGAAGGTGCAGTAGCTATCGAGCAATCTCAGCCCTCGCAGACCTCTGATGTACTGTAAAACTCAAAGGGGAGTTACAATTACTACCCATTGCCCTGGACAGTGATTTATCTTGTAGCCACATGAAAGCAAAATCTCTCTGATCTGTTTTTTCCCCCCTCCTGTACCTGATCAGGATGTGTCATATCTCAGATTAAAGTGACTTTCTTTTCACGTGCTGCAAGGACAACCTGTGCGTGACATTCGATTATTCTACCCTTTAAAATAATAGCCCTGATGAGAAGGGAGTTGTTGCAGTGCTGGTGTCCTGAGAAACTGGATGCTGAAGTGGAAACCTGGAATGCCTAATAAAAGACCACAAAGCAAATGGTTTAATGGATCTTTTCAAAGCTCCTTTTGAGGGCGGTTGATGATTCAGTAGCTGAGGGCTGACCGGGGGCACAGGAGCTGAAGCTTCAGTTCTTGGTGTTGCTGCAGATGCAACAGGAAAATGAGACGTTCAATAAAGGAGAACAAACTCAGTAGCCTGGGTGGTGGTGGCCTGAGTTGCAGTAAAGCCCTGGGAACAACCACCCATGGAGAGTGCTGCATGCAAGACAGCTCCATCATCAAATGCTCCTACCTGTGCTGTACGGCATTTGGGACACCAGAGTTTGGGAACTACTGCAAGAGCTCAGAGCCCTTCACTATCCCCTCCTGATCCTTACAGACCAATGTGTGCCCCGATCAGAGACTGGCACTTTAAGGTGAGATCCTGGCACTTTATGCACTTTAAGGAGGCCTGATGAATGAGATGAACCAAATGGGGAGCTTCTGCCATGGTCTGGGATTGGTTTTATTGTGGCTCCTCAAAAATCTGGTCCCCAAATTGCTGCTTGGGAGCAGGCAGCAGTCTCCACTGCATCCCATCTCTGAGCCATAATAGCATTAATCCTCTGGAAATAGCCGAGATGTTCTAAACTTTACGTTTTCCCTTCTTTTCATAAAATACAATAGCACATCACAGACGTAGGCTGCATGAGAACCCTCCTGGCAAGCGGCAGTTCCACTGATGGGGAGGATCGTGCTTGTGATGTCTCTTTGTCTGATGCTCCCCTCCAACTCCTCCCTATTAACAGATGCTTTTCAAGGAAAAAAGGGAGGCTGTATATAGCCCAAACTCCCACCGCTTCAAGGCAAGTGAGACCCCTTTCTTTGCTCAGCAGTGTGTTGGAAGTGCAAGTCACAGACTTGCCAAGTCCCATGTACGGAGCGGGGAGAGCAGATCTGCCCCTCGCTTCTCCACCTGGCTCTTTGGCAGCTCCCGACCGAGCATCCCTGCTCCGCTGCAGATGCAGCCGATCTGGGATCCACCGTGGTGGTGAGGTAGTGGGGAGGTGGTGTCCACAGGACCCCTTCATGAAACGGCCTTGGGTGGTATCCTCCAGGATGCCTCATGCGGGAGGAGGAACTGGAGAGGTCTTGGCTGAATTCGGGGGAAAACCTTCTGGGTGGTTAAATCAGTGGATAAATCCAGCAGAATAAGTGGATGAATCGAACCACGGTTGGCTCAGCTCCACCATTTGGTTGCAGCCCATCAGCTGCCACCCATTTTGGACCCTTTTGCTCTCCCCCACTTCTCCTGTCTCCTGCAACCGCTGCTACATGTGCCAGGGCATTTTCTGCTTTTGCCTCAGCGCCTCCGTGCTCCTGTATGGTAGATAAACAGATGTGCCCTAAATTTGGACTTCCCAGTGCTCACCTCACCCCCTCCCCAAATTGTCTTTTCTTCTCTACAGCGTGATGCGATGATAGCACACAAGAGCTTCAGCTGTGGACCTGGACACCTTTAGTGCTATTGAGGCCACGAGGGCTGGATCCTGGCACGTTTTAGGGCACGGAAAACAGCCCAGTTCCGAATATAGATCAGAAAATGCCGCTGAGGAGCTGGGGGCAGCTTAACTCCATCAGTGACGCTCTGTTGCTCTCCTGTAGAGGCTCTCATTTGGGATAGGGACACTGCAGTAGGATGTCACCAAACGCTATTGTGGCTCAGGGCAATCACAGACGCGGTTCACGCTGTCCTTGCAGCACATCTGTCCATTTCTGGTGGCTCTTGGTGAGGCTGGAGCCTGAATCATTACTTTAATGGTTTATTTAAAAGCACCAAGAAAAAAAAAAAGGAAAAAAAAGGCTGCAATTGCAATAGTCTGCTTGATATAGACAAAAATAGGTGTATAAGTGCCTGTAAAGAACATGGTGTCCACCAGTAGCTTTAGAGTCTATAGATTAAATGCTGCTCTGACCTACTCCGCTCTGACCTACTCTGCTCTGACAGCTGAACATTTCCCTGAGAGCATGCATATTTTTAAATAGATGTATCTGTGTGCCATGGATTTTTGCCATTTGTTTTGACAGAAATAAGACGCTCTCTGCCCATGACTCCTTGCAGAAAGCGCGTAATCCACGAGGTGTGATGTGGATGGTAGGGACGATGCACTGGGCAGAAGTGGGTCTAGCACTGGCCTGAGCCTGAGCCTGCTGTATGTTGCCTGCGGTCTGTGTGGGACGAAGGATAGTTTCCACATTAGCTGTTTGTCTCCACAGTCTGTGAATCTGGTGCCATTTATCCCGCAGTCCTGGGCTCTCCTCCATAATTCTCAAGTGCTGGGCTGCCACTGGTGTCCCCTCTGACTCCCCTGAGCACCGCAGCCGCAGCTGGGGGGAGTGCTGATGGCAACCCAACAAGAAGCAGGTGTGGATTTACAGCAGGGCCCTCCTCTCCTGCCCATTCCCACCTCCCAAGAGAGCCCTCACAGCCGTGGCAGTGCACAGCCTTTTCCCATCCCCTCAGGTGGTTTCCATGTCTGGCTACAAAAAGTCAAATGGACACCAGCTGATGGCTGCTTTGGTACCCTCCGGCACACATATCTAGCCGCATCTTGGACCCAATCCCAGGGGCATTGTCCCTTAGGAAAAAAAACCCAACAACAAACCCCAAAGTTCACTACAACTGAGGCTTCTTGATACCTTTGCACCTTATTAATCAGCACAGCTTCATCAGCTGTGATGGAACTGACCCAATTCACACTAGCAAAGATCCAGCTGGGTATTATTGTCCCACCTGCCCTATGGGGAGGTTGTTCTGCCTTTGTGCCAGCAAACCCGTTACCCTCTGAGCCCTCCCTTTGCTTTCAGCTGGGCTATTTGTGCAGGAAGGTTGTGGGAAGGGTTAGAGGAGCAGGGATTGGTTCATATATAGGTTTCCTCTGCCACAGAGGGTGAAAGCTTCCTATGGAAAAGAGTTTCAGCAGGGGTTGGTTATGGAAGTGGGTGCTAACAGGCGGCTTCTTGGCTAACGCAGCCAGTGCCTGGTTCCTCCATGAAGAGGAGCTGTAGCTGAATGCTGCTTCGCAAAAGCCCTCTTGTTGGCAGAGAGCATGGAGATGCTCTGTGCTGTGTGTTCAAACTCAGCGCTCCTCTGGATCCATGCCATGGCAGAGCAGCACAGCACCACCCTGGCTACCATACCAAGGTGAAGGAGGCCGCGTTGCCCAGCGTGGGCAATAACCACACGTGGGTAATGGCCATGCTTTGACCTGTAGTGCAGCTCTGTTGATAAACTCAGGAGAGGATCATCTTTTAATTTAATTTTGAGCTTGTGCTCATTCCTGTCATGAGTTCAAGTTCTTCCAGCAAACACAAGAGTAAGAGACATCTCTGAGAAGACACTGAAGCCAGCTGAAGCTCTCAGCTGACCACGGGACTGCAGGAGCTGCTACTCTCAGGAGCCTCCCAAGCACCAGGAGAGTCACCACGATACCCCGAGCAGCGGCACAGGCTTTCTCTGAAGCCAGTAAGTAGCACTGTTTCATGACTTTATTTAGATGTATCTGTGAACCCTCTTTGTGCCAAAGAGAATTCATGCAGCTTTCCATAATTTTCAGGGAATTTTTGGCCAGCTTCTAGAGGATATGTGGGAGAAATACTGAAGGCAGCAATTGTTGGGCTGTGAAAGGACTTTCTGGCTTAGTAGTAAACAACTTTCTTAATGAGAAGCTTTCCTCCTTCCTTTGAACTTTCCTTTTAGTATAGGACTGAGAATTTTGCGCTAGGCACGTGCAAACTTGCCAGCAATAAACGATGAAAAGAGCCATAACAAGTGAGAGGGCAGTAAGTGAGAGAGTAGCTTCTTCCGTGTTTACTCCCCAGGCTGCTGGCACTGCTCTGCAGTGAAATGAATAATTCACTGAACATCTAGTCCGGTTCCTAACCTGAGAGGTTATTGGTGGTAGCTGGTGATATCTTACTGGGGCAGCCGTGGCATGGCAGCACTGCTAAATCTGAGTTATGGCACTCCATCAATGAACCTGCGGCTCTGCATCAAAAATTCATATCCTTTTCCTCAGCTGTCAGGATCCATGCATGCATGTGCTGGCACAGTGATTTAGTAAAACAGCTAGCTTAACTAGGCGTATTTGGGGGATGATCCGAAGCCTATTTGAAGCAGTGTGACCCCCTCTCTTGCATGCCCATGAATCATCTCTGCTAGCACTTCCAAGTGGCCGTTGGCTCAAGCGTTTATGACCAGCAGTAAGAGGAAGGTCATCTCTAAATCTCTGTAGCTGCGTACAGCGGTCAGTTAATGCAGAATGTCTCACGTGCGAGGCCCAGGGGCTCCTCGGTGATTAAGATACTATTTATATTAAACATTAAAGGCTGCTCTGCTTAAAGATCCTCCCTGAGCTGCACTCTGCAGAACAGTCCCAGGTGACGAACTTCTGCTTCGCTCCGTGTAAGCAGACTCTTCATCATCAGCCATGCTCTTGCCATTACTGTTCATGGCAAAAGTGCCAACCCACACTGCCTGCCCCTTTGAATAAGTGCTGCTTAGGGTGGCAGAAACACAAAGTTGTTTCCCTGTTTTCTGAAGTTAATAATGTCTTTCACAGAGACCTTCCTTTGTTGTGATCAAACCCCTAGTGAACATCTCCATGCCCATCACTGCGGTGGCCAGCTTGGGGTCAAAGAGGGTCTGTCGTGCCTGGGAATGCTTCAGTCCACTTTGGTCCAGGCTTTATATCCTCTGCAGAGCTTCCAGGGTCTGGTTTCTCCCAAAGATAGAGGAGCATCTCCAACACTGCCAGATAAAAATTCTGTTGGAGCAACTCAAATGGACACAACAGACCCTTCACTGCTGTGTGTTTGGATGAGGGAATGATCTGGGTAAGAAACAAGCCACGAGCCATCCTGAGAGAACTGAGTTTGTAGATTTTTTTTTTTTCCCTTACCTTGGATCTATTGCTAATTCTTGGTTTCAGTGTTAATGGTGATGGCAGGAGGAAGCAGGGCAGGGAGGAAGACAGGTTTTGATTCTGCTAAGGGAAGCAAGCTCATGCCTCCTTGAATCGTATAAATGGAGAGATAAAGGTTTAGCTCAAGTCTTAAGAGTGATCCAACAGGACAGTTCAAGTGAATAAGGACTACTCTGGGCTGTCCTGGAGGATGCTCTGCATTACCTGAGTTGGAGCCATGTCCTGTGGATCGTAAATGTATCTCTTATTTGAGGTCCACATCTTCCCCTATTGCTCTTGCCACTAGTCTCTGCTGTGCTCCTGGAGCTGGAAGTACTTCCTGGAGGGTCACCCATAGCAGCTCTGCCCCCGCGCGCCCTGGTTTGAGGCATGAGCAGCCCCTGGTCTCTGTGGGTGAAATGAAAGCTCTGTTTTGCACAGAGTTCAGCCAACGTGTGCATTTTCCAAATGCACAGGGCATGGGGACTAGAAACAATTGGTTCTTCTCTCTTGAAAAGCAACTGGTGCAGGCTCTCTCCCTAAATGAGGACTAATAATAACGGTTAGTGGGCTCTAGAGATTTACTTTTTTTTTTCTGGATCATTGATGAATAGACCTAGAGAGGAAACTGGGGGGAGGTGGACCTTTGATTGATATTTACAAAGAAAACGCAGTGCTGGAATCAAAACATCTTAAGCAAACACTTTCGCTTCAGCTCCTCAAATTCTCATCACACAGTCCTCAAAGGTTACCCTGTCTGCTCGGTGATTAACAGCTCCTCTCTGTAATTGCCTTGGGTGGAGACTGTCTGAGTTTAAAATGCTCCTACTGTGGGAATTTTCGCTTTAGTACTTCCCCTGATTTATGAATGGAGATGGGTACAAAAGGAAGTCCAACCCGTCCCTCTTGGAGAGCAGCTGCCTTGCGGGCTGGTTGTGTGGCAGGGGCTCATCCCGGCCCCCGCCAGCCCTGCCCTGGGCATAGCGAGAGGGTGCTGCCTCCTCGTCCTCAAAGTCTCCTCTCGGTCGGTGTCAGACAAATCGCTGCTCCCTGCGACAAACAGAACTTGCAGTGAGGACCTGGGAAGCTGCCAGGGAGATGGCAGCGTTGGCCTTGGCGTACTCATCCATAACAAGAGCCGTTGCTTGTCTGCCTTTCATAGGAAACTATAAGCTGTTTCCAAGAGCTGTATGTGATGGTCCTTGCCCATCCTCGCTGCCTCCACCAGCACCAGCTTCACTCCAGCTGGAGGTAGCCTTAATTTTGGCTGGGGAGGCAGACAGTGGCAGCTTTTCAGACAGGGCTCGCACCAAGTGTTTCACTGCCTGGTATCTTAAATCACTGTTCCTCTGCTTTCAAGCACATGCACTTGCTTTCTGCAGTTTTGAAGGTACTGGTGTCATAACATGTCTCCCCACCCTTGTATGAATTCCTGGGAACTGCAGTTTCTCCAGGAGGGGTTTGGAAGTACAAGGGGATCTTATGAATGGTCACCAGTATTCCTGTATCTTTTGGAAGCATAGCTTGAGATTTCCACTTAAAGGCACTTCTGATTACCTGTAATAATGTGATCTTGAACAGAAAGAAGAAAAGAGGATTATCTTTTCCAGGGGAATTTAGGGAAAAATTCCGTTTAGCCGGGGTTGTGAATGGTTGGGCTGGCGGGAGTACCAGAGTACTCGCGCACCAGCACTCTGGTCACTGTTGAGCTTCATCCAAGGTGAGGGAAGCTCGTGGCTGTGAGGGTAGTTAAATTAGTTGAACTGCATTTTGAGGTTGCCTGGAAGTCGCGGTCATGGTTGGAGCCGTGCTGGGAGCAGGGTCCTGCCTGCAGGGTCGAGACAGGGTGTGTTTTTCTGTGGCGGAGAAGGGAGGCTGCGAAAATGACAAGTTGTGGCGTGAATGTGGTGTAACTCCAAATCACCGCTCCAGAGTCTAAACTCGATTATCGTAGTAAGACAGAGCAGGCAGCAACTTTTTACGCAGGATTGTTTTCTGTAAGCTGCAATAATATCCTTGATGATATTTTTCTTTAAAATATTTGGAGACACAGTCTTCTCTTGTGTTGAGATTTTACCATAATAACTTCACCAGGTTTGTAGCGTTCGTCGTGGTTACTTTAGGCTGGGTAAAAGGACAGTTTGCTGCAGCACTTCCAACAAGTTTCCATTAAGCAACCTTAGGTCTCCAGTCAATTCATAATGGAAAATAATGTCATTATCCACATTTTTATAGATGGAGAAACTGAGTCACATTTTGGTGAAAAACTTGTCAAAGAATATGTGGCAGAGGTGGAAATAGTCCAGTGGCCTAGCTCTGACACTGCAACAGTTAATATCTGTATAAAGATCAAGAATATCAAAATGATAGACTGGTGTGAAGTAGTATTTCTGTACTGAAATTCAAGGAGCCGTAGCAGTTAAAATCGGTCAAAGAACAGCTTTATTCCTATAGTAACTGGAACAGACATAAAATTGCAAACAGGTTTTTAGAAACATTGTCCGGGGGTGGTTACGTGCTGTGATGATTGATGGGTTGAATTCTTAATACTCCCTTTGGGTTTACTATAAGCTGCTCACACTTATTATAGATCTACTATATTTAATTTTGTTACCAAGTTAATTGTATTTTCCCTAAGAGCTCCAGCAGCCTGCTGTGTATTACTGTGTCTTTGCCAATGAACTGCTCCACTTATTGGCTAATAACTGACTGTAAGAATTTTCTTTATTAATGCAGCCTCCTTAAATGTTTCTGGTAACGTGGTCTGCATAACTATTCTTCTGGCTTCTCTTTCAGTTTGCTTTACTCTGAGCGTAGCAGTATTTTGAGTTACTTAAAGGTTTAGTGCCCCTTTGTCATATTTACTATCTGTATCTGAACTGTAAATATAAAAATTACTAGTTTGTGAAAGCCACTGTAATTGCTCCCCAATCTCCCTCAGTGCAAGTGAATCTTGAAACAAAGGCGTAGAAAGATTGGCTTTGAGCTGTGCCATGTATCTAGGGAATAAGTGTGAGACTTCTTTAAGTGTTTTTTTTTTTTAATTTTTATTTTTAGGCCTCTATCAGACTGCCAGCGATGCTTTTTTTGACATTTCAGATTGTCTAAGCATTTTAATCCCAACCTCGATGTAGTGTTTATACTGAGCGCTCCTCATACGTACCGTTTGTTGTTTGTGTTTGTAGTTTGATATGATGAAGGCGTATCTTCTCCGCTCCCTGGCACAGCAAAGAGTGCCCAATTGTTGGGTAAGAAGGGAGTGTTGGGGTCCCGTCTGAGGGGTCCCGCCTGTTGCCTTAAGTACCTCATTCAACTATGACTAATTGTTTCGGTGCAGGTTCGTTTTCTTGTGCTAGTAGAAATTTTGATGTTGATTGCAGAGAGACTCACAAACTCCCTCCTTGCACTTTGCTATAATATAGCTCTTTCCTTTCTTATTACTCATGTTTTCCATCATTCCCCAAACAGTGCTGGGATGTTTTCTTTCATTTAAGCGCTGAATCCTTTAACTCTGCACAGCCAGTTTCTGTGGTGGATTTCATTTGGCAGAGTCGCTGCTGGGGAGGCGAGAGGAGCAATAAACCGATGCTGGCCACCCTCTATATGGAATTACTCTTCCCTTCTCTTAAAATAAGTGGATGTCATTTTTATGTCTATTCACAAACAATTTCTAGATAAAGTCTTTTAGTTCAGATCAGAAACATACCAAAATCTGGATCCAGTAAACATTTACTTATTCGTACATTAGAGCTCCAAGAGAAGAGACTGGCCAAGAGTCATGTCACTGTCCTGGTGGTCAGGATGCTCTGCTTTGGACATGGGAGATGGAAGTTTAAATTCCCACGTCACATCAAGGAGATGATTTCCATGTCCGAGCCCAATTAACTATCCTCTTGCCTACTTTTGGTATGGAGTTTATTCTTTGTTGGGAGCAACAGATTAATCCCAGGCAGCGAAAGGTCATGTCCTAATATCCTACATGGGTTGTGGTTTATCTTTGACCATACCATTTGCTTAATCCCTTTAATTTGGCCAGTTATTTCCCTTTCCTGACCAGTGGAGGTCCTTTGATTTGTCCATACGTGATGTGTACTGCAAAGGCATGAAGTGAAGCTTGCTCAGATCACGGACACAGCCTTATGATGTTAGGCTCATCAGGGTGGGCAAAGCACTGAACTAATGTCTCTGTCCTGCTTCCGAGACCCAGCCTCGCTCAGTCTCTGCACAGCCTCGCACTGTACCTTTGGTTCCAAGCATCCCGTCTCTCAGCATCAGCTCTCCCTTACGTGCTGTGTGGTGACCCTTGGAGCTCTGCACCATAAGGAGGATTTTACGTGGCGGCAGCGTGGCTGGGAGTGAGGTACTGATGAGTCTTTGAGGATTCAGCCCCCACGTTCAGTCCAGGGAGCCGCTGGAGCAGAGGCAAGACTCACTAGCAAAGAGAACTGTCTGGTTGTGTCACATTTTCTGGCACGATCCTGTGATCTTCCTTCTTCTTGTCACGCCATCTTTCAGGTACGAGGCACGGCCTCAGATCCGTGCCTTGCTGTCTGCACATCGCCTGATGCAGACAAAAGAGAGAGCAGCTCCTGCTGGCAGCACGACAAGGAAGCTTTGATCACTCAGACAAAATGGGGGTTAAAATGGAGCTCAGAGGCCCCTTCTCCTCCCCTTGCGCAGAGGTACTGTCTCCACCAGGGCTGTGGCTGTCTAATAGTTGAGGCTGTTGTGCCTTTGGCTGCTGGTTTTGATCACCTTATGCTGCCGTTCACCCACCACTCGTGGGGCGCATCCTGTGGCCGGCAGACTGGAACTGACAGTCTCTGGCTGCTGATGTTCACGCTGCTTCGGGGATCGGCTGCTCAGAGCCTCGGTGGCGGTTGGCACCAGCAAATTTCTTCTTGGGCAATGCAAAATGTCAGCCAGATGAGGATCCTGGCTGGAGCTGGCATGGAGATCCAGTGGTCTCTCCTGCCTTCGCATCCTCTGTTCATGCAGCATCACCCTTTGCTGCCCAGGCTGCTGGAGTAGAAATCTTACTCCTTGTAGATCTGAAATGAAAACCTATGGAGAATATAAATAATTCTCTGCCCATGCTGCTGGCAATCTCTGCCTTCTAACAGCCCAAACTAAACGCTTCTGAATGTAGTGAGGTGGAGTGTCTGTCTCCCTTTACTGTAGAGTTGAGCTCTGAATGGAAGGTTCAGAAATTTTGGGATACCTCTGGATAAAAAATATTGGACATGTTTGTAGAAGAAACGTGGAATTTTCTGTCTTTTTTTAAAGGTAGCTAGCAGTGCTACTTTTGTCCTTATATCATCTGTAACACGTTGGGGATCAGGCTGGAGGGAGCATTTGCTTACAAGAAAAGCTGATTAACCTTTTCCGTGCCATGCTTCAGACCATTTGAAAGGATCTGCAGATCTATAAGCTATTTACATGGAAGAATAAACCTTTAAGGGAGTTTAATGAACTAAGGCCTTTTTTTTTTTTTCCCCATAGTGGGAGTAACTGTCCATTTGAACAAGTCACCCTGGTGTTCCCCATCAGGAGAGACCTCAGGGAGAGAGGATGTCATCCAAAGAACATGCGCGATCTCTGGCAGCCTGTGAGGCTGAAGGTGGAAATGGCTGGGGGAAGTTCTCCGGCCTCTGCCATCCACTGTAAATGCATCTTTGTTTTTCAGCAGAGGAAGCCTGGGGCAAGAGGAGCTGAAATTTGGCCTAGCGTCACTCTGGCAGCTGGATGTTTTCCCTGAGTCAAAAGTTGTGGAAATGACTGTGTTGCTTTCAGAGGGTTTTGGTTGGAAAGTTTTTTTTTGTTTAATCTTCCTTCGAGTGCCTATTAGGAGAGGATCTTAAAAGGCAGGCATCTATTAAGGGTGTCATCAAAGTTCCTTTTCTTCAGGGTGGCAGAAATGCAGAGCAAGTGCAAGTGGTAAATAAAGGCTCTTTAGATACTAATAAGGTGGTAAAATGTTAGATGACATTCAAAGGTAATAAATACAGAGGAATATATTGTTACAAAACATCCATAACGATGAGCTCTAAGTTAGCTGCTACCATCCAGAAAAGAGATCTTCAAACTGTGGCAACATCTTTGAAAACCCTTCCAGACTCAGCAGTGCTCAAAAGGGAAAACAGCATGGGGAGGGTTGTTAGGCAAGAATAAATATCAAATCAGCAACTATCACTTGTCCCTTTCTGCAGATCCACAGTGTGTCTGCAGTTACATCGTGTGCGGTGCTGCTCCCCCAGCTCAAAAGGGACAGGCAGAGATAGAGAGAGGCATGGTGAAGGACACCAGAGATGGACAAAGATATGGACCAACTTCTGTATAAGGAAAAGTGAAATAAGACTCTTCAGCTTGGAACAGAGATTAACAGAGAGAGAATAAAATGGAGGTTTATAAAAGCAGAAGTAGCATGGAGAAGATTTAAGGGAGCAGTTGAACATGGTTTCTCATAATGAAGAGACTAAGGGGCACTTACAAGTGGTCAAGTGGGAGGTTTTAAAGTAACAAAACAAATTTCCTTTGGCAATATGCATTTTAATGGGAGGAACTCATTGTTGTAAGACATTGTTTATATAGAAACTCAAAAAAATCATGGAAGAAAAGTCCCTTTAGATGCAGCTTAGGAATCACATGGAAAATGGCCACCTGCCTGAAGCATTTGGACTAGGATGGGATGAACCACCCTCTGGAACTGGTTATCTTTCCACAACAATTACAGGAGGAAGGTAAAGGTTCCGTTTAGGCTAGATATGAACGTTTTGGACAGCTAAAGGAAGATGTGATAATTCTTCTCACCCTTTCTGACAAGTTCTCCTGGGAACTGACTTGCACAAGACTTGTAGGAAGCGAAGTTCTTTCAGGTACAAGGCGATGAGCCCAACTTGTGATCGAGTCAGCAAAAAGCTGATTTCTCTGGCTCAGTGCTGGAAAAGCACAGGGACGGCAGTTGGTGTAGTGAAAAGAGGCAGACCCAGAAGGGAGCGGAGCAAGATGAAGTTGCTCAGGGTGGAGAAGGGGTAGGAGGAGAGACCATCCAGACCTTTGGTACGCAGCTGGCAAGACCTTAGCACACAACCAGCATCAATCACTGCTTATGCTGAAAGGGAACTACAAGTGCTGAAAGCCATGAGTGTTCACTGCGCTGCGACAATAATTCTGAGTGTTACAGGTTCAGCTGGGTTTGGTTTGATGTTTCTGTAATCTCTTAAATTGCGTTTTTTGAGGCTACTTTCCAAAGTGGTTGCCTATATTGATGCCTTGTTTGTTTGTTGTTGGTTTTTTTTTTAAGCAGTCACGATGTGTCTTTGGCTGTAGTGTATCGTTTTGCCTCCGGTTTTCCTCCTGTACCCCACCAAGCAATGCTGTCATGGAGTAAATACACTCTCTGAGGTGAAGAGGACAGCAGCGGGCAGCAATTCTGTTAATGAGATTGAAATTTGCTCCAAGAAAAGAACCCTTTGTTAGTGTTTCATTACCAAGTGTGCCATGGCAAGGCAACCAAAGGATGAGAAGGAATGAATGATGGGCAAGTTTCTCATCCCACATTTTCCCATGCGGTTAGTGGTTATCAGTGTTTTATTTAGTGAGGTCCACTCAGACACCTGCTGGGCCTGATTTGGAAATGTCTTGAGCTCTCCAAGCTATAACTGAAGCCACTAGGAGCTGTGCTTTGGACATATAAAGTGATAAAATGCAGTTAAATATTTGGAAAACTGGTGCCTTTGTCTCTGCACCTACTTCCCTGCGTGTAAAATGAGGGCAGCGAGGCCTTTTGATGTTAGCCATGTGTTGTGAAGATGAAGTCAAAAAAGTGACTTTTGCACTTTGTTTGCAGAACTCCCAGTTTCTCCTGTGATGTGTCCCAGAAAAGTCCCACGGGGAATTATTCATGCTCTATTCAGTGCAGAGGTTTGGTGCTGTGCAGAAAATAGGGGCTCAGCTCTCAAACAGACCAATGACTGTGGAAAAATAGTGACTTGGTGCCTTGTCCCCACTGTGTGAGCACCTCCAGGTGGTAAGAGACATGCAGGCATTTCATGGAATATGGGCTTGAATCCAGGGGGATAACTAAAAGCTAGCTCTCAGGTTGTGCTACATATTAAGTCCTGGAGATGAGAGCAGGGATGTGTGTGGCAGGAAGAATGGGAATGGCTTGTTGTCCAAGCCAAGGGGTAAGGAGAGGATGAGGAGGAAGAGCCATCCTTTGAACTAGGCATAAATAATAGAGCTTTCAGAAGTGGGGCAGCTCTACGGGGCAGGGGGGCTTGCCAGAACCATTTCACAACAGCCAGTTTGGTATGGGGCATGATTTTAGCAGGCGGTTGAAACCCATCCAGAACAGTCCCAATGGCACAGACAACTTTTAGTCTGGTGTTTCTGAACTTTTTAGTGCTTGACTTTGTAACCTTAATGTTAATGGTCTCTGCTTTCCATGTAATAAATTGAGAGGTAGCGACAGCAGTTTCAGATACACCTGACATCTTGAAATGGAAACGTATGATTTATACCACAATCAAATAGCTAGCAGGGAGGTGATCTATTATAAACAAAGGAAAATGACTGGAAGGCCTTATTCTTCACACCAAATGCTAGGAAATGGTTATTACTGCTCTAAAATTCAATAGCACAATAGTCACAGCCCTGGGATTAGTAAATTTATTTCTTTAGAGATTATGCTAGAAAATGTCAGTTCCATGTTACACTTGAAACAGAAACCTGGCTGTGACAGGAGAAGGTTTGCTGCCCTGTAGTGTGACTTCTGACAAATACCATTGGGCTATCATATATTAAAAAAAAATAATAAAAATAAAAAGCCCTTCTTCTACAGAGCCAGTGCTATGTGGCACAGTTTCGAGTAGATCCCAGTGCCACCCCAAGTACCATTTTTATCACCGAAAACTGATGCTGCCGGCAGTGTGTGATATGAATTGAGCAGTTCTTTCTGAGGAAAGAAAAATACTGGGTTCTCGTAAAGTGAAAGATTCAAATAGTGCAAGAAGGTGCAGCAGAAATTTAATCACCATCAGACATTGCAAACATTGTTCATGGCAAGTTGTGGTACTTTGGAAAACAGAAAAAAATACTCTATGATTTTAAAAAGAATATATTTAGCTAAAGACATTAACAGCTGGCTCTGCTCCTGATGAAAGATTTAATAATTTATGTGATGAATAGCAAGTAGTTTTGATCTTATCTGGGCCAGTATTTCAATATGACAGCTTGTTTTGGATGCAGAATATGTTGGTCTTTGCTGATTTTTGACAAGCCCCGTTAGATACACAAGCCAAACACTGATCATGTAAACACTGAAGACCATATAGACCATACTGAAATTACTTCAGTGCAATATGTGGGATTGTGAAAGGAAGAACCATATTGCCATTTTCCTTCTGGCCCTATAGGTCACATTCAATTACACCTTGCATAATAAAACTGAAGTAACTAGAATTAGAACGGGGTATTGTGATAAAGAGGACAAAGGAAATTATTTTTTAATAACACAGCATCTAGGACTGATTCTCTGGTGCTCTGGGGTTGGATGGACTCTCTGTTGTGGGAATCTTTTTAGGTACAGAGAGACTACAGGTAGAGCTGGTTGTCCAACCCACGAGGACGACTTGGCTGCAATAACATCAAGAGATGGTGTTTCAGGTGCAGCTTTCAATGGTTTTATGGTCCCTGGGGCTCCTGATGATGTAAGTAATCCTCTGGCACGCTGGTATCCCGAGATGCATGCCTGGTCCAGGTCTCTGGAGAAGTCATCCCTGTCTGCGCTTAGCGGTAACAGGCAAAAATACTTTGTTTTCTACCTGATTTTAAACAGATGTGTGGCATTTGACAAACATGGGATAAGAGCCTTTATTATAAATAAGAATATCAGACTGAGAGGACTGTCAGTGCTTGTTAGCAGTCTGGAAAGCTCTTTAAACACAATGTCAATAAGGAGGAGAGAATGAGATGTGTACGCTGGGATCCTACCTCTGAAGCGCTAAAATGGACCAAGCAGCAGGCTAGGTGATTTTGAAGGAGGAGATGTACGTGTAAACTTTGAAATACTTATGGCAACAGGAAAAATTACCACCAGAAAAGTTTGGGTAGCAGCAGGTCTCTCTATGGGCACAAAACTAAATCTCCAAATCGCAGAGCTCAAGTAGAAAGCTCAGAGGCAGCCATGAAACATGAACTGCCACCTGGGAACAACCTGGATTCAATTAGAAAACTGTTTGCAAAAGAGATCTGCTGTCTCTCCCAGGTTTTCTCCTTGGACATAGTGCTAAATCTCCAAAGAGCAGAGCCAGGTTAGGCGTTGGAAACAGCATTTGAACAGTTTTGCCTTTGGTACAAAGCAATGGCTGAAAAATTGTACCAGCAGAGG
Organism: Rhinoptilus africanus; assembly: GCA_013400135.1. NCBI lineage: Eukaryota > Metazoa > Chordata > Aves > Charadriiformes > Glareolidae > Rhinoptilus > Rhinoptilus africanus. Next base: position 338,072 of record VXBO01007347.1, read on the forward strand.
GAGCGGGACACCAGGCTTCTTCTTCTTACATATCTATCTAATCCAAGGAGACTCCAGGGAGAAACCAGATGTTAAAAAACAGACTTCGCCCACTGATCCTTTAAGGAAAGTGTCAGTTGGTGTAAGTTTTCTCCCATGGCTATGAAGCAGCTGCAGAGGCAGAAAAATGAAGTCTCCAAACATGCACTGCGGCAAATACGGAAAAAGCTCCCAATGTTTTTAGGGTACTGGCCAAACCCTTCCAGGTTTGTTTTATGTCCTGTCACGAGAGATCCCAGATTTGGGGCATATGACAGGAACAGGAGTGAATGCTCTGGGTGATGGGGCTGCAATATGCGATGAGACCTGGATAAGGAGGTTGGGTCAAGTTCATTGTGTTCTCTGGGGGAAGGTGGCTGGGCTCCTTTGGCAGGCCCTTTGGATGTGATGCGGTGCTGCTGCAGGGACTACATATGCAGCACCAGCAGCACATCACAAGTTCTACACATCCACTTGTGGGGCAGAAGAGAGTTCGCTGTGCTGGGCTACAAACGTGGCACGTAGGAGCCCAAAGAGAAGGGTGTGTGGAGCTCCAGCCAGATCTTTCATACGATAAAGGTGCAAAAACATGACAAACCTGACTGGAGGAAATCCAGGGAATCTGAATTCGTTAGGTCCTTCTGGAGAGGGGTCAGGGATGTCAGTGCTGCTTGGTGATATGACAAAATCAGCGTGCTGAGGCTGGGCAGCGAAGGCCAATTGCAATCTGCTTGACTTAGCTCAGCATGGTAAACAGATGGAAAGAAAAGGATAAAGATCAACCTCACCTTCACAGACAGTTCACACCATAAAAACCTCATTCTCAAAAGCAAAAAGGCTCAGCTTGCAGGGGTACTCCTCCAAAGGGGGACGTGCCCAGCCTCCTGGGGCTAGCAGGGCAAGCAGCGCACAGCTAAAGGTACTGTCCCAAGCCTGGGAGGCCTTGCTTTCTCCATGTAATTTATCTTTCTGATGGGCCAGAATGTTTTCAAGGGAGATATGGAAACACACACGCACACTTACTCGCTAATCTGAGTCTTGCCATTGGCCTCTGTTGAGCTGAGCTGCCCTGTACCCTCCCAGGTGCAATTCAGACAATTGAGAGCTTGCAGTCAGCAAATCCATCAGCCCTGGGACAGTGCGACAGCCTGCGCTTCTGCCTCCTGAGGCAGACGTGACTCAGGATGAAACATGCCTTTAGAAGCATCAGGATGACTTTTTTTTTTTCCCTTAAGTCACACAATTATTTAGTGGTGAATCCAAGGGCTTGATTCGCACAAAACTTCAGAGCCATTTGGGATGTGCTATGAAAAACTTCATGGCTTCTAGCTGCCGGTGCAGAAACATACCGTCTCCTTAGATCCTCTGTTATACCTGCCAGTGCTCTGCAGGTTTCTCAGATGCCCCATGGCATCTTAAATGACACCAGATGTTATTGATGTTCAGGTGAATCAACTGAGCCCTGACTCACGTTAAGAAGTGGAGAGGACTCGCATTAAGAAGCCTTCTGGAGTGAAAGTGTAACCTGATGGGAGACTGGGCACAAAGGGCCCTTGACAGGTAGCTGTGAGCTCTTCTCTGAAGAGCTGGGACTGCAGAGTCCCAGGGGCACACACGGCTGTGTCATCCAGCTGCTCGTTCCTGAGCAGGAGTGATCAGTAAGGCCACTCCACTCTTGAGGCACCAGGTACAGATTCAGTCTAGGACATCAGAAGGAGCTGATCGTCCACCCTTCTATAGCATACTGATCTGAAGGACCTGTGAAGGCCAGGGGAGAAGACTAATTTTATTGTTGAGGCACAGTCACGCTGCTCGTTTTAATCTCCCTGCTTTTGGGAGTGAGTCTGGAGAGGAGATCACTTTCTCCAGCGGCACAAGATATGTCAAAAGGAAGGAGGTTAGAGGAGGAAATCTCTTTTCGGCTTAACTGGCAGGAATGCAGAGCAGCCTAAAGGAATTGGTTTGATGTAGGCAAGGAGAAGTGTGGGAAGGAAAAGCTGAGGACAGACTGGAGAGCTGCTGCTCAGGTAATACCTTATGTATCACTGGGAGATTTAAGGGGTTATAGAACTGATCTGAAGACACCAAAATCTTTACAGATGATCAGGCCTCACTCCATCAGCATCTTTTCTGTGCATACAGAGAGCTAATCTCTGCCACCAGGAGGTAGTAGAGATTTTTGAGTTTTTCATGACACTTCTCATGAACTCCTATCTCCTGAAAACACCCTCTGGGAAACTTCATAGGTGCACATGTGTTGAAAGAGCCAGGACTTTATTATCCGCAAGAAAGTTACTTTATAAAACTGCCCAGTGTTGCAGATTTCTTGTGTGTGTTACACAGAGTGTTGCTCACTGTGGGTCCTACTGTGCTTCCTGCTGATGTCAAAAGTGATGGAAAAACTGGCATAGATGATTGCAGGGCAGATGAGGTTTCTGACACCACATCATGAGCTCAGTATTGTCCTCACCACCAGCCATCCAGACGCTTCCATGTCAGTGCATCAGCCTGTTTGCTTTTGAATGACACCAGCCTCCAAATCCAGGGACAAGGGAGAAGAACGCAAAACCTTACCAGATGCTCAAGGAATCAGTGCTGATTCCCAACTCACAGTGTAGAGCCCCAATACCTCCTTGCCTCCCAAATGCTGAAGACTGTTCAGAGATCAAATCTTGGTTTGAATGGGAAGGGCAGGTGTTGGCAGGAAAGTTGTTCCTTGGAAATATCATCATAGATTTATTCCAAAAAGTACCTTGTCTCCTCTACAAATAACAATTTCCGTTCCCCATCCCTACCACTGCTGTCAGACTGGAATATGAAAGTCCAGCCAGGCTTTGTCCGCCCCAGTTCTCACTGCTCCCAAGAAAGATCTTCTGCTGATCTACATGGTCATAGCTCTAGTGAAAACAGCCCGAGAAACGAGTTGTGGCCATTCATCAACCGAAGACTTTGTTGAAGAAGTGGGAGTTGAAAAAGTGGAGCAACGGGTGTAAACCAGTCCATCAGCTGCTGTAAATGAGCATAACTCTAGCCATCAAAGAAGGCAGGCAAAAGGCATGGTCTGTACTTTGCAGAAACAGGTCTCAGCCCATCTTAAGTGACAGAGAACACAGTAGCCATGTGCTATTTGCACTTGTATGGAGTTTTCTAACCATTCTTCTTCTTTTTTTTTTTTTTTTTTGCCATTGAGAATGAGCAGAGGTCCCTTGGATGACCCATAGGAAGCAAATACCTGCAATGACCAGTAGCGATCTAGACAGAAGCTCTTCTCTGTTTCCCCTCTCTTTGAAACAGGCATCAATAAATTGGGAGTGCTACTGCTAAATAAATGTTTCCAGGAACTGTTTGAGAGCAAGGGCTCAGAGGAATAACTACCTCCCTTTGCTATTTGGAAACAAAAATGATGTGTGCCCTGAAAGCTCGTTTTTTGCTAGCTTTAGTTAGAGTAAATGTACAGAGCTGGGGGCTTGCATTTTTATACATCTTGGGGGCAAATGCTAACTACCCCTCTGTCTCCCTAGTGCCCGAAGTGGATCAGAGCAGGCACATATTAGTACAAATTGCTTTGTAGCATGGGCACTGTTTAAAGCCGTGCTGCTGTCTGGACTAGAGGGGCACAGTGAGAAATACCGTGCATAAATCATTTCTTCAGGCACTGGTGATGGAATGAGTGTGCTCAGCCCTGGCTGCGCCTCCTCTTGCCCCGTGTCCTGCTGCTGGCTCGGAGCGCGGGTGAGCTCCAAGGGCTGTTCCCCTTCCAGGAGTGAAAACCACAGCCTGGTTGGGGATCAGGAAGGCATTTTTTTCTATCTCAGTTGGTCACTGTTCCAGCCTCTGCATGGACACATTTCACTTGCCGGCATCCTCCTTTTTCAAAATTTCTCTTTCTTTTTACCTTTTCTTTCCTTTTCATTCACATTTCTCTCCCTTGTTCTTAATTTTTCCTTTTGTTATTTTTCTGGCAGCTTTCTCCCCCATCCTTAATACCATCTTTGTGTCTTAGTTTCAGAAACAATTAATTGTTTCTTGTTCTGTCTCCCTTCAATGACATCAACTGGCATTAAAAAAGCTGCCTAGCTCATTGCCAAATCAAAACCTTTTAATATCTGGTGATGCTCTGAAATATTTTGGAACCGGGCTTCAAATTTTATTCCAAGCTGGAATCTCCCCAGTTTTCAAACAGAGGGGAAAAAAGCTCGTAAAACCAAGCTGCCAGCTTCAGGCATCTTTACACTAAATGGTTTCATATTGTCAGTGAGTCCTTTTTGACCTTGATGTCAATGGAGAGACTAGTCCATCCTGCATCCCTGGTGTGTGTGAGGCAGAGTGCGCAGGAAATGGCTGTGCTCCAGTGACTTCCATGGGTACCACCAAAGAGGACAATTAGAGGAACTTTAAATGCTGCAGACTTTCTTTTCCTTATCTGTGGGTCCAGCTTCTTCATGTTCATGCTCGTTTTACACCAGCATGACTTGTCCGAGAACCGGGCCCATAACACGCAAAATAATTTTATCCTAATGACATGAGAGAAGTCCTGTTTGCAATGCCTTTTTAAAGATTCTTGCTAAGTTGCAGTCCAAGTGACACATTCCTGTTAAAAAAACCCCAATAGTACGTTGAAACGAAAACAGTTAGTTTGGAATGATCAACTTGTAATTAATTTTTCACTTAAAAGAGTCGCTTGGCGTTCAACATTCCTTGCTGTGGCGGGTTTTTTTTTTCTTTTTTCACATGTTCACAGGCTCAAAGGTAAGCTGCGTTCAGAAAGAAACAGGCACTGACAGACCAGAGCTGCCTGGTTTGTTTTTTTTTTTTTAACAGCTCATTACTGATGACACCTTAAGTCAGAACCTCCTCAAAGAGATGAGGCAGCAGGATTGGCAGTAAATGCCAAGGATCTCTGCTCAGGGACAGAGATCTCCCCTTGCTCTTGTCTCGGGTGGACTGGGGAGGGACGTGGAGGAGGATGAAGTAGTCAAGGAGCAGGACAGGGAACTGGCACGGGAAGCAGGAGAACTGGGTTGTAATCCTTTAAGCTCGTGGTGGATCTGCTTTGGGATCTCAGGCAATCACTTCAACTCCAGGCATTTTCACTACTCCTGTTGCCCTGTGTCTTTCTGTGAAGCCCTTGGGCCAATTGTCCAACACGGGGACCTCTGAGTTAGCAGCGTTTGGTCCTTAGGGTGCCTTGCAACATAAATAAGGAACTGAAAAAGAAGAAAACATGCCTCTTGCCTCATGGAGAAAGAACCAGAGGATGATGTGGTGAGAAACAGGCAGGTAAGGAAAGCTCTGTTCTTCAGGCTCTACTCGTGTGAGGATACTCGCCGGTTCATGACAGCACCATCCGGTGGGATTTGAAAGGCAGCTGTGAAATACACCCAGACTCTTGTTCCTTTCTATTTGAGGCTGTCTGGGAAAGCTGTGAGCAGCAGAAAAGACACTGGGACTGTCTGTCTGCAGAATCAGCAAGATGATCAGGAGACATTTACATTGTTCTCTCACTCGAGAGGTTATTTTTGCCAACGTATGGCCTGGAGTTAAACATGGGGTTTTTTCTGAAAAACTGTGGCCAAATTCTGTGGCCATTAATGGTGTAAGTCTGCCTCTTTCCCTAGAGAAAGCTACCCATTTGTAGAGTTTTGGGGAAATTCAACCTTTGCAACAGGCTCCAGGTTAAATGGATGCTTTTGAAGCTCTTTTCTGGATCAACCCTTAGATTTTAGTGACAGAGTGGTAAATATACAAATTTATCTGCAAAATCACTTTAGCATATTTCTGCAGCCCGCGACTTTGACGGGCCTCTTAACTTGAAAACATGAAACAAATAAGTCCCCATGTGCCCCTAATCACGTAAGTGTCTCTTTCGTGGTAATAAATGATAGTTCATACATCTTACTCGGCTAGGCTTCCTCTGCACTCCTTTAACCATAACTTGCAAAAAGCCTAATTGCAGAAAAAGCAATCTGCTTGATTTTTTTTCTGAAAAGAAAAATTGTCAGCATAGTAAGAATTCAGCAACAATCTGAAGCTGCAATTCATTATAAGCTTTCAAAGAGGCAGAGGGTAGCACTGTGCATCTATTGCACAGGGTGATGTTGGAAGGCAACCATAGTCAGGAGCAATCTCAAGAATGGCTTTGCTTATATTATTATCTCGTGATGTTTAAACATGCACAGCATGTCCTTGAAAGCCTAGGGATAAAAGGGAGGAGATGAAAAATTAAGCTAGAACTAAGGTGTCTGGAAAGAATTTGAAGCTTAGCGTTGTTTATGGGCATATTGGTTTAACCTTCAAATGAACCAGTCGTTTCTTTCCTCCTCTGCTAAGTAACATTTTTAAGTCCTGAAATTTGACTTTGAAGCCAAGATCAGTGCTGGTAATGTTCTCATAACACCAACTCCCACTGGAGGTGAAATGGGAAAGTGGGGGACTTGTGGTGTATTCAGAGATTCCACACAACACACCAGGCAAGTGATTTTTACATCAACTGTGCTTCCCTAAGTAGGACAGAGAATTTTAATCCTGCAGAAGGGGTTAGAGCCTTACCAGCTCCTACTGACCCAGCACCTCTCAAAGCCAACGAATACGCGGTCTGGCTCTCAGCCGCTTCTGTCCCACGGTCTGTGAGATCCTGGAGTGCTACAGGCTGTTTATGGCACTCCATGGGGCAGAAGGAAAGAGAATGTCTGCTGTCAGTTGGTGTAAATTCACCGTGCAGGAGTCTGTGCTTCTGTCGGACAAATACGAAAAAAACCCCAACCTATAAATTGAAAACCACCAAGACTCACAAATCTTGTTTCCTAGCTAGCCTAAAAGGGGATGAAGAAGTTGTGAAATGAGCTATGTCTTGAATTCCTGAGTTCTAGGTGGTTGATTTATCGCTGGTTTGTAACTACCATTAGTGTTTCCTAGCAGTGTGGCAGGAGACAAGAAATCAAGATCAAAAGAGTATTTAATATCTTAAGTGCATTTATTATATCTGCGTTAACACACACGAAAATGTTGATCTTCAAAGCACTGTGCAGACACTAACCAGCTAATGATTCCTCACGCAAAGCCACAGCAACGGCTATTTTTAATACATCTGTTATTTGTTTGTGCTCATAAAAGGCTGTTTTGTGCCATCAGCTGATTTAGCCCAGTGCGGAAGGGAGAAGAATGAATGTGAACAGAGGAGGAAGCAAAGGAAATGAAATGCCTTGACCAGATCCCCCGTGCACCAGAGCCACAAAACAATGAAAGGGCTGGGAAAAAAGTGAGTAGATCACTAGATAAAAATACACCTTGGAGGAAAAAAGGCTAATGATCTCAGGCTAGCAGAGCGAAGCGTAACAAGGACCAGCAGCAGGAAAAAACAAGGAATTCAAAGCCTGATAGTTACCAATGAGTTACAAAGCCATACGGTGAATTTCTCACCTCTTGTTTTTCATATGCAGGCAAGGATTTAGAGGACATCCTATGGAGAGATCCTAGAGCAGGTGTCCAACCTGCCTGGGTGGCAGAGGGCAGTTATCCCTTCTCCTCCCCTGAGCCTTCCCAGCGCTGCCAGCGCTGCGG
>VXBO01007347.1:348070-459630 GCA_013400135.1 Rhinoptilus africanus
CCGCGGATCCATCCTGCAGCCAGCGCTCGGCGAGGGGTGCGGGGACCCTTTCACTGTCGTTTTTGAGGTTTATTTTTTTATTTCCATCCTTCCCACCCCCCTCATACCTCGCCTCGGGGAGGGGGGGGGGGGGGGAGANTTTCCTCCACGAAACTAATCAGATTTTTCCAGAAAAATGGGGAGTCAGCGAGGGGTGTTCCTTCGTGCCATTTCCATACGAGACACTTGTGGTTTAGGGGTTTGCTGCTGGTTTGGGTGTTGGTTTTTTTCTTTTTAAATTTATTTATTTTTTTTTTACATTTTTTTCTTCCTTGAAAGAAGCAGCTGAAATTAAAGCGGTTGGTCCTCGGCGAAATTCGCTATTCCTGCTTCTTTTGAAGTTCTTAATTAGGAGCAGCGGGCTTCCAGCAGCTGGGAGAACGGTAGCGGGTTTCTCTGGAATTGTGTCTGTCCCAGCACTCTGTAGAGCTATTTAATGGGGAAAGTTGGGCTAATGAAAGAAATGATTCATTTTTACCACCGGGGAAATGGATGCATTAGGGTTTTATCGTCTAATAGTTACTTTGCAGTTTGCAAAAGCTAGGAGATGCCACAGCTTAAAAAACAAAAGGGGGGGGATGGAGGCAGAATGGGGGAAGAAGGGTAAGGCAACCCCCCCCAACCTTTAGGTGAGCACTAAGGAGCAGACTTTTTTCCTGCATTTTTAAACTCCCCTTGGGATCAAAGGAGGTGAACTGCTTTCCAGAGCAGACAGTGCAGTGCTCTCCAGCTCTAATACAGCAATAAACCAAAACACAATTAATAAACGGCTAATACCAGATAAGCATGTCTGTGGGCTCTTTTGTGACAGAGGGAGGAAAGCCATCCATTGAAACCACTTAAAATAACAATAATAATTCCTTTGTATAACGGTCAGCTGGAAAAGCAAATGGTGAAGCCCGGTGGTTTTATTCCGCTGTTACTGGTAGGATGCTAACAGTGTGGCAGGTGCTGTGCTCATTTGGTGAGGTCAGTTGGTTTGTCTGTAGTCGGAGGAGTTGGGAAGAAGCTCGGAGCAATCTGAAGGAACGAGTGCATGACAGTCCAGGGGCTATTTAAGCCTGAGCCAGGTGGGACCTGTGTCCCAAATTCTGCAGTGGCTGCAGAGGATGTCTACAGTGTGGTTTTCCAGAGAAGGCTGAGGATACTGGCTTAATACTTTGTCGCAAGTTTGCTTGGGTGGCAGAATGCAATTTTTCAGTCTGCAGCAACACTCCCACTCTCTGTCGAAATGCAGACCTGAATTCGGTGTTGGCGATCCAAGTGGCTGTGCGTGGGTGCATCAGGGAGGCCAGGAGAGGACTGCTCGGACAGAGGACAGCTTTCTTACTCCAGGACCAGGTTCTGCAGGTGCTACAGATTGCATCTGCCTAAAGTTAGGTAAAGCATGCTGGGAGAGGCCAAGGCTTTCAAAAGCGCTGACTCTTGGGATTTTATTGCAAATCTCCTAGGATTTTGTACCTTTGACGACCGGGTGCCGAGGCACAACAAAAGTGGTTAGTATCTCAGGTTTTGCTGTTTGAAGAAAATAAGCAAAATTTGTGGTCCTCACGCTTGAAGAGGAAAACTCAAAGTGCGTAACCCAGAGGTATCCCAATATTTAAATGCCCTTTGGTAAATGAAAAGCATATACCCCTTCTAAGCTATGAACGCTTTTTAAAACAGTCTTATAAGTTTTGGAACCATCACTGTAATTTTTGGTATGCTTGCACTTGGCTAATGACTACCTTATCTTCGTGGCTTTGGGTTTATAAAGTGCTTTAATGCGTTACGATTTTCATGAAGATGTTCTGCCCCTACCTGGGGGAAAAAACAGGCATCCTTTGGGCATCTTGAACGTACAGCCTCTTGGCACTGAGGCAGCGAGAATCACTCTTGGAGGTCTTGGCTTGGAGTCCTAACTCTGTTCCTATGTCTTAGGCTGAAGTATTGCCTTCAAGTGTTGCTTCGAAGCGCTGTTGGTGGTTCTTCTCCTGGCTAATTGTTCAGTACAGCTACAGCGCTGTCAAAACGTAAACACTCAAGGTGGGAAGTTTGTACGACTAATTTTTAAGTACTTGGTATCTCAGTTTAGTTTGGTGAGGTCATGATTTTTGTCACCGCTATCCATATACAGTCTTAGTGCAGCTGAACAATGCCGATGCCTTTTGCTGCAGAGCAGCGTGCTGGTGGCGTGCAGCGTGCTCAAAATTTCAGGTGGGTTGTGTCCCTACCCTCCCCAGTGGCAGATGAGCCATTGTCCTGTCTTGTGCCTGAACCTGTGGCATGTATAATCATCTGTTTACACTGTCACCTTGCTCCTGCCTGGGTCTGAATGGTGCCCGAGGAAAAAGGCAACTTGAGGATGGGCTGTTGTCCCCAGGATGGCTTTGTGTTCTCTGCTGCTTGGGTAGCCCTCCCGTCGGATCAGAGAGCTGCCCGGGCACCACATGGGGATGCTATTTGGAAGATGACAGCCTGCTGGTAGCCACCACCTTCCTTGAGGCTCCTCTTTGTCCCCAGCCTGCTGTGCCCAGCTAGGGACAGGGAGATTTCTCTTGATGACGAAAGGTGAAGGCAGGGGGTGGGTGGGTGCTGTTCTGCTCGCTACTGGGGGAGTCCTGGAAAATGACCAAAAAAGCACAAGGCTTTGTGGATCATACTGGTGATTTACATCCCTCCCTCAGTGGGCTGGCATGTTTGACAGAAGATCGTGCCTGGGTTTCTGTGTGTGAAGGCTAAAGACTGGTCACAAACCGTCATGAAATCTCATGTCCGAGGAAGGTAGTGTTCAAGAGCTGTTGTTACAAAGAACGGCAGTTTTTTCTGGTGACTTTTGCTTCATCTCTGTATTTGTGTGCACTAACCTACTTCAGGCTTGGGAGTGTGCATATGATGATTCTTTTGTTAATTTTAGTCATGCACTTTTATCATTTTATTTATCCTTTAAAAAATGCTACTAGAGAAAGAAAATACTTTATTTCTCCAAGTCATCTGATTAAGCAGAAGCATGTATTTTGGTCTCGTATTTACATCCATGTATATTACAAAAAACCACTGCCGTATCCTGAATAACAAATCACAGGAACTGGAGCAAGATACGATTTCTTCAGTCCCTCCCTGAGCTGTTCCTTAGGTGAAAAGGATTCTTCCTGATCCCAGTCATCCTCTACCTTTGGATGCATGGCTTGATCCCTCAGTTCCTGAATTTAAAATGTACGGAGTATCTATGAGGTCTCTGGCTTCTGTGGGAAGGAAGGCAGGGGAGTTTCTTCAAAGTGACTCCATGATTTCCCAGGACGTGGTGCTGGCGTAGATCAGATGCTCCAGCCCTTGACCTGGGGCTGCAGATGGTGGTCCCATATTTGTGACCCCTTGGCTTCATGTTTCAATCTGTGCGTTTTCATTTGGTCTGATCCAGCTTTTCCATCTATGCAAACAGTGGGAAACGCTGTTCCCTCTCCGGATCTTTGCCATAACTTCTCATTCTACTCTGACTTTTTTGCTGGTAATACAGTCATGTTTAGTGTCTCCAGTCTTAAAGAGCCTGTATGAGTTTTGGTTTTTGTTTTGTTTTTTTCTTTCTTTTTTGACTCTTTCCAACTGCCACCCCATCTGCCTTTCATCTCAGTACTGAAAGCTTTTTTTACTTTCACACTACAAAGTTCCTCTCCTTCAAGTCTGTCCTGACACCTTTTCTCTGCCTTCCACTGAATTAAAACTGCTCCAGCCAAAGTTTCTCATCTCTAATCTTTATCAGCTTCACTAAGTCAAGCAGTTTCTGCCCGTGCAATGTCTGGTTGGCTGGAGCTCTTTTCACCATCCACAAAGTTTTATGTCCTGGCCCTCAGCATCGCAGATCTGTGTTTCTCTAATGCTGTTTTCTCGGGCACGGATGAACACAAGATAACTGTACTGAAAATGCAGTAGTTGCACTTGTTCTCCCAGCTCTTCACGTGGGCCATCACCTTTTCTTTTTTCATCATGCGTGGAGACCTTCTCTTAATAAGTAAAGCTCATTTCTACCCTTCTACCCTTCTGGCGTGTCCTATTCAGACGTGGAGGGTTTGATGTCCACCGCAGCAGGCTGTGAATGACAACCTTTGTAGCTAAACATTTGTATGGTGTCCCGCGCTGCTTCGAGCTCCCCTTCTCCTCTCCTCCAGACCTGCCTCGAAACCCTGGAGCTGTGTAAGCTCCTAGAAGCAGAGGGTGGTGTCTCGTGTCTCGGCAGCAGTGGGACCGTCGGCTGTGATACTCGGCACACGGTGGGATGCTGGGTGCAGCTGCGTGGTCAGACCTGGCTGCCGTGGAGCTGGAAAGCCCTTACAGCAGTGTGTCCTTAGTGGTGAAGAAATGCTGAACCTGTGCTTAATGTTAGCATGGTCGCTGTAGATAATAAGCTTTGTGTTTTCTCTGTTTCCTAGAACAGCTCAAGCAAGGTTTTGTGGTTTAATTTGGCGAGTTAAGCCTCAAGTTAGCAATGAACTTCAGTATCTGCTTCAGTCTGAACTTGCATTAAGCCACTGGGCTTTGACAATGTGTTTAAAGTTAAGTCCACGCTTAATTGCTTTGCTTAATAAGACTGGGATTACAGACATGCTGAGCCAGCGTCAGTGGCTTGGCAGTTCGGCTCTCTGAGCAGAGTAAAAGGTTGTGGAGGGGAAATCTAACTCTGAAACGCTGAAGGGAATTTTCTTCTGGTTATTGCAGCAGCTGTGCCAGCAGCTCTGCTGCAGTACGAATCACATGGCGAAGCCAGATCCTCTCCGCGCTCACTGAACACCCTGCCCTCCTGCTGGCTTGTCACTTCCAGCGAGAGGAACAAAGTCTCAGTCTCTTTGCTGGAGGAACCCAGCTGCTTCTCCAGCGGTTCGCAGAGCCCTCGGCTTCTCCACCCGGAGCACACGCTGTGGGGGAGACTGGGAAAGGAGCAGTCGAGGTGCTTTGGAATTTTTGGTAGATGAGGCTGGTTTCGTCGAGTTGTCTTTGAGGCGGTGGTGTCTGAATCGGTCTCTGTGTGAGCTGAAGTCTTGGGGCTGCTTCAGCTTGTGCCAGTTGTGGCCGCTGCCCCTGAGCCACCCGACAGCGTTTGGGTTGCCAGGACTCCAGATGCAGGCCTGGACTGGAATAAGCTTCACTTCAAACCCCTTTCCTTTCGCTACTGGACAGGGATTTTCCATAGGAGAGTTCTTCCCGGCCCTTCTTTTAGGGAGGGAATGCTGCAGCGGGGGCTGGATTACAAACTGTGGATTTATCAGTCTTTTTCCCCAGCAGCTCTGGGGGCGCAGGTGGATGTCACCGCATAGAATGCAGTGCTGTTGTGGTTAATTCTCCTCACAAGCTTATCCCTCTGTTCAGGCAAAAAAACCCAACTAAAAAACCCATATGGCTGTGTATGAACACTGGTAGTAATAACTTATGAAGTAATTTCTTTCAGCGTAACAGATTTTATAAGTACTCCTTTGCCCGCTGATTTTGGCAAGACCGGGTATGTATTCTTTAATGGAGTGGGGCCAGTCCTTGAGCAGAAGCCTGCTGTGCTGTTCGTGCTGGAAGGGACAGTGTGGCACCACTGCACGAGCAGCCGGAGTGTGGAGTCCCCTTCACTTGGGGACTCAAAGCACTTTGGAGGATGAGGGGGTCTCGTTAGGTGGCAGGAGAGGGAACTGATTTGGTCTCTTCGGGTCAAATCCCTGGGGAGCTGAGCCGTGAAACTGTGGTACCTGAGTATGCCATAGCATATGGGTACGGTTCTGAACGACTGTGGGCAGGAGGGATGAATATAAATCATCAAGGACACCATGGGGAGCAGGGTGATGGGGAGCATACCCTTGCGAGAAGGGACTGACAGAGCTTGGCTCATGTAGACCAGCCAACATGGGAACATGGCTGCTGCTCCAAGTACATCTTGGGAGGACAAACAGGGAAATGTAGGAAAGAAGAGTTATTTAAACTGAAACGGCATGTTGGCACACAGACAAATGGATGTGAACAGGCCATGAATAAATTAAGGCTGGAAATTAGCAGAAGGCTGAAATTAATGGCCAAAAAGTCTCTCCCAGTCTTATGTATCTAAATAAGAATTATTTCCCAAGCTTTAAAGATGCCTCGTAAAGATGTTCGCCAAGATTTTGAGAAAAATTACTCCTATTTGGCAGGGGGAAACTGAGACAGTGAGGTGGGGGGGAGGGATGCTAATTTGCCAGGGATTGTGCAGAACGAGCCGTAATGTTTGATGGAGAGATCTCTTCCCCCGCTGGTGACTGCACACAGGTCTTGCGCTGAACCTGTCCTTGTGCTAAGGTTGGTGGAGGTGCTTTCAGGAACCTGGTGGCTTCCTACATGTGCTTTCTGTTCCTCGTCCTTCTCGTGCCTGTTTGTTCCAGCTCCTTCTTGCAGAAAGGCTTCCTCGCTGCCTGGGCCTCCGGGTGATGGTTGGGCTGCGTCTTGTTCTCCTGGGTGGCTCAGCTCTCTGCTTTGCCTTATTCGCTCCGACTCACCTGAAGTGGCCTTGAGCTCGCTCAACTTGGTGTCATCGTGGCAGCATGGAGCTCTATGCCACCTTCTCGTTTTACCTAAGAGAGTTGCTGCTGCATGTAGCTCATTAAGAAATGACCTGGGTAACCCATGAGCTCCTGGTGCCCACGGAAGAGTTGTCCCTCATTTTGACTGTCCTTGCAGCACTCCTTCCCTTACATTCTCTTCTTCATCCACTCAGGCAGGCAGCTGCATATCTGGTCTTGGTTAAACGTCGTAAAATAACATTCCGAAGTGATGGATGGTTCTGAGCAAACTTTTATCCTTCCAATTCCTTTTTTTTATTAGTGGTTTTAAAAGTTCGCAATTATTTCTTCTGCGCATTTGGAAATTGATTGGCCTTTGCTCGGCTACCTGCATGGGAATTCACCCATGAAAGTGAATTGGCAGCTTGCTGTTTGTTCAACAACTAGTGGCAGGAATTTTTCACACAAACCTGCTGCTGGATGATCACAATAATAAATAATGAAAATGCCTGCAAAAAAAGTCACTGTCTCATTGTGGCAAAGGTGCAAATAGGATGGAGGTGGTAGAAAGTGAAGTACTTAACTGACTGGTTAAATTATTCACCAAAAGTAAGTGGACCAGCACTACTTAGTGAGACTGAAAATCTTTTTTCTTGCATTAAGACGAACTGGGGCTCCCAGCTGGCCCTAGGAATTTGGGCTGGCCCTCTGCAGAATGGCCGATTTCACTGCAGGAAGATGGAATTTGTAACGTTATGCCTTGCTAATACCCAGGGTATGGCTTACACAGCGATGGCAGAGCTGTAAGTGAGAGCATCCCAGGCACTTTGAGTGGCAACAGTGAATTTATTCAGGAGCATGCACTGTGTGTTCAAGACACAGACTCTCAGTGTATCTGCCACATGAAGAAGACCTTTTTGTTATTACTTTAAACCCATATTGATTCTTCCTAGACTTCCCTTGCAAATACTCTTGATAAAATGGACTTGCCCTTTCCTGCATTTGGCTGGGCTGAGCTGGATAAGGGGTAGCAGAACGAGGGAATGAGAAAGGTGTTTCTGCTGTCCTTTTGTAGAGACAAGGAAGGAGAAACTGATTTGCTCCTGTTCTGGTTTCTTCATGAGCTAAGGCAGGGGAGCAGAATTCAGGTCTAGGATGGAAGATGATGTTTCCTGCTGTTTCTTCCAGTCTTAAAGCTGTTCTTGTCTCAAAGCTGTCCAGTCTATTTGTCTGATGCAAGAAGAGCTCACATGTCTGCTTTGGGTCTCATTTAAGTTTCCAATTACATTTTTGGGCAGGAGGAAGGGAGAGGCAAGCACCAGCATGCTGTTCACGGAGTCAACGTGACTCCACCAAAAATAGTTCCACCGAATCCCCACTGCTAGACCACTCAGGCCTGGTAGAGATCTCTCCATCCAGAGTGAGAAAGAAACTGTAGCTTGATGCCAACCTGGTGACTATTCCGGTTTTATTTTGTCTGTTTCAGGCATTTTGTGCTTGCATTATGACTGGGAAGTGACTTATGGCACTGAAGCAGTACTGCTTGAGCAATTGCCTGCTGAAGCAATATACAGTACAGCTATCTCTCTTCTTGCAGAGGCTTAGTCTTTTGGGGGACATTTTTGACGAGGGCTAACACACATCTTTATTATTAATGGGATAGTTGGAGATGCTGCGCACCTCGCTAAAGAATAGTTTCCTATTGGGGATTGATTTTTCATACGATTCACAAGAACGCAACTGTGCGGGTCCATTCCAGCTAATGGGCATCATATACCTGAATATCTGAGGACAGTAATGAAACCACGTGCTGCTGTGCCTGTGTAAGATGAGCGTGAAACGCGGCTGTAACACATGTTCTCTGTCACAGGGCTCTGAGACAGAAATGTGATCGCATTAGTTTGCACAATACAATTTATATTTGGCATCTCGAAGTAAGATGACATAGTTGTTATAGTGCAGTTGATAGTGCAGTAGTTACGACCGTTTTCTTTTATATGTCTAAATCCTGGGACTTCTTAATCCTTTCTTAGGTAAAGCTTGCCATGTGGAGTTTGCAGCCCTGGAATTGTGTGGGTGCAGATTGGGGTTTTTCTCTGCAGTGCCAGAAATAACCTGTTGTGTGATACGTTACAGGGGCTAGAATGCGTAGCAGCTTGTGTGCAAGTGGGGATGCTTCGCAGTGCTCCACCAGAGGAAATTCTCCAATGCTGACAGCATGGATGGTAGGAAGGTGGAACCTTCTTGGTGTTTTTGTGCCGTGGTTTGGACTTCTACCTGAGGAGGATTGGTTCTATGTGTGAGAAAGCACTTACTCGATTCTCAGTACTCAGTGAGGCTGCTAACACAAACAGCAGGTGGAAAATGATTGAACCTAGTATTTACCAGGAGGATGGAAAAGAAGAACACATCTGATGAAGTTTCCTAATTTTCTATCAATTATTGCGTCTTTCCAGGGTGGGAAAGTGGGGGAAAAAGTGAGGAATTAGATAAGAAAACTTTAAATGTTCTCAATATATTTCTTCTGAGAAAAAATATTCAGACTGGTGAAGTATCTGGAATGTTGCTAAAAAAATGCCACTTTCCACATGCATTGAAAAGAGAATCGTGAAAGAAGGAACAAAAGACTTTTTTCAGCTGAAAAACATAGTTGAGCTGTTGTTGGTGTTCTGAGCCGTGTGTTGAGGTGATTCATCCAGTACAAGGCCTTCCTTCTGTCACTCTTCTTGGGGGACCCTTTGGCAGTGGGCACAGGTTTATCTGTTGTTGCGCGCCACAAAGCTTGATGCTTGCAGGGAGCCTTGGACTGACATTGGTGTGCAGTTAAGTGCACAACTGTGGCCTGATCTCGTGTCTTCACAGAGGCATGGATCTGGGAACATGCCATCTGCTCTCAGATGCAGACCTCACTGGCTGTTCGGAAGGTTGACTTTTGAGGCTGAGGTTCTACTTCACCTGTAGATGCACTGCGGCAGGCGAAAGCAGTGAGGGAGCTGCTCAGCTGGGTTTTCCAATTCATCCTGTTTGTTCCCACACATTCAGGGTTGGAAAGGAGGTTAATTAGGTCAAATGAGAGCAGCTCTATTTCTAGCTAGGGTCTGTGCGGTGTGTTTGTGCACATCTGCTTTGAAGTGAATTCAGAGCAACTGTTTTGAGCATCCTTCTGAAGACCTGCATCCTCGGCTATGGGCTTAGAGAAGTCAGCCAGAAGGAAGGGTGTCTGTACGTGGGCAGACTCTCGGGAACTCAAACTGAGGTATTCGCGCTGTGCAGGGATGCAGCAGTGGCTCTTCCGAGAGCCAGAGTTTCTAAGGCAGACACCTGGAAATACCACTCTGGCAAGTGCGTACCTGTGATTTATCTGCAGCGCTCTCAAATTCTGTGTGCGTAACTTTTAGAGTCACTCCTTTGAAAATGTGCCTCTTTATTATTGGTGTAAAACATTTATACAGTGTAGTGAAGTTTCATAGCGTTTTGTGGAGATAAGACATTCCTTGCAGTTTACTCCTTTAAGGAGGCCAACAAAATGTGAGCTCTTGTATTTTTCCTGTGTGGGGGAATGGAGGGTAGAGGAAATCCAGCGCTGTCACTGTGCACTTCACTAACAGGTCTTGGTCTTTCATTTTAGCTGGGATCTCTAGAGCTGCCATACAAGTAATAGTAAGGGTCAGACAGACCTCAGTTGTCTGGGTTCAGATTTACTTTAATTACAGAGCTGCTTGCAAATGTGGGATGTTCACAACTGAGGATATTTTTGATTTAGTTGTATACAAAAGTTGAGCCCCTTCTTTAGGATTTTCTGATGAACACAGCTCTGGAGAACAGCATCAAGGTTCTGATCACTACTTCTGCTTTTTCCCCTCCTCCTCCGTGGTGAAGCGGTTTAATGATGTGTTTACCTGGCAAAAGATCCCCTGAGAGCAGGAGAACCCTCTGGTGGGTTAAAGACTGTTGGCTTTCATATCCTCCCTGTGGGTGATGGCTGGCGTGTAGCTGGGCAAACCAAGTCATCCCATTTTGTTCACGTTGCCCAAGTTTTTCTGTGTCCCTGTTTGTGACTGTGGCCAGGTACTGTAGTTTAGAGCAGTCTGAATTGCCAAATACCCTTTATGCACATGAAGAGAAGATTCAGGTCTTCATACGAGAATTATGGTCATTATCTCCTGTCACATTCAGGTATTCAGAAGCAGGTCTCTCTGGAGGGCAGATGGAATAACACAGTGCAGTTGGAAGCGGGTATATAGACACTGGATCTTCTGCTGCGTTTTCCTGTGTGTTTCAGTGGCTTAAGCCATTCTCCTTGGTCCTGACTTCCCCTTTTCATCCTGTCAGCCTCCCTTCTCTCCCTGTGTCTGTGCCATCGGTCTGGGCTGGTTGAAGGGAAGATCTGAAAGGAAATATATTTGGTGCCTTTGATGTGCAGAGCCTGGGTTTTTTGTTTTTTTTTTCCTATAGGCTATGAACAAAAATTGTGTCTGTGTATTCCCAAACTGAAGAATACATGATTGCTGTTCCCAGCCTCCCTCTGAGAGCAGACTTTGACATCATTCATACTCTATAATTTATGGTATTTTTGTAGCAGTCTGTTAAGGTCTGGAAGAGAGTAAAAGCAATGATTTAGAAAGGAAAGAGTAGCCGTATGCCTTGTGGTAGGTCTGGGAGTGAGCAGATTCCTGCTCTTTGGAGTTGCTGCTGGGTCTCTCTTTTATCATGGAATCATTTTTATTTTATTTTTTGTAGAGATGATGTTGTTTTGCCTAATGTAAGCACTCGCTCCTTGTCAAACACATCCTCATGTGCCCTGTTAGGACTTTGCACCTCATTCCTGGGTGTTTTAAAAGCAGATTACAGAACGTCTTGTAACTCGTCATCTGTTGATTTTTTTAACCTGGTTTCTTAAGGAAACAAGGCTTATGTGAACATTGTAGCTCTGTCCCTACTCCCTCTCCCTGTAACTTTTGAGTCTATTGGCCGAATCCAAGCAAACTTACCAGGAGTCAGAGAGTGTAAAAGGCATGGAGCCCTGATGGACCGTACAAAAACAGATGGCCAGCTAGAAGAAAGGGCCCCTCTTGGTTCTCCTACAGTGGGAAAGCTGTAGAATTAGCTAACTCCTGAAGATGAGATGTACTACATAAAATATTTGGGGTCTTATCGAAGATGCATCTAGCTAACATCCAGCTTCGGACAGTGGCCAGCAGGAGATGTGCAGAAAAGAGTATAATGCAGGTTCCTGGTGTGCTTCCATCCTTCATCGATCTGTGCCTTGGGAAGTTCTTGGTGTATGTATATATTAGTAGTTTCTAATGGATATTTCTTCCATGAATTTGTCTAATTGCTTTTCAGACACCAGAGAATCTGGCCAGAAGATGCAGTTCTGTAGGAAAGTGGCTTTGTCCATTTTGCTGTTGTAGATTTGCTTGTCTCAGTTGCTGCTGGTTCTTTGGATATGGCTCTTCATCTGAGGAACAACGGTAACTCCCATGAAGTTTTGAAATCAGGCCCACCCCTGCCCCACAACCTATGTGGAGACAGAGGAGGAGAAAGAAAACAAAGCATTGGCCTCCTGTGAAGATAACACATCTTTTATGTCACAATTCCTTCCAGCACACAGATGAGATACTAGGATACTAGCCTGGGAAGAGAGACATTAGCTTTGTACTGTTTGGCTACTTCTTCAGGCTGCACTGGGATGCCAGGAGTATCACAGAGTACACCTGCCTTTGTTTGGGACTTTGAGATGATGTGGTAAAAACAATAAAACTCTTCTACAGGACAGTTTCAGGTTTTGGTCTGAGATTCAATGAATAAAAGAATAATTTCCAGAACCACAGCTGTTGGTGAAGGTCTGTAGAGCATCGCAGACCATGGTTGTGAACCCTTTGCAGCTTTAAAAAAAGGAGAGAATGTAGTTGTTTTATTAAGGCTACAGAAAATGTTATAAAATATTCATGATGATCATCTCTTCTTATTTGAAATAATAAATCCAAGGTTAATTTTGTACTTGCAGAAAACCGGTGGCTGACTACCGGCTCTCTATTTCTTTGCTGATGTAATGTAGAGATAATACTTAATATTTTATCTACTTTGCAAGGATGTTATTAGGATCACAAATATGTCATGGCACCCAGAGAAGGAAAAGTAAGCTTCCCCCTCTTTCTGTTGCAGGTTAGAGAGAGGATACTGCAGTCATTTCAGACATCTTGGCTTCTTAAGAGCCCAGGGAAAGAAAACGTTGCTGCACAAGAGGACTCATTTAAAGCAAAGTTTGTTAGCACATTTAATACTCGGGGTAACTCTTAGCTTTAAAAAAGGCAATGAAGAAATGCTACGACTTCTGTTTCTTTATTTTAAACGTTAAGTGCCTAAAAATTATCCTTGTCACCCATGAACATTGCATTGCCAGTTATGACATTTCTGACCTGTGTTGAAAATTAGAATTTGACTTTGTGGTGACTGCACGGAACAAGGAAAAATGCCCCAGGGTTTTATTAGTAGGATTCAAGGCAACCTTCCAGTGGTTGCATTTTATTATTCTGCTGTATGTGTTTTTGTTGTTTATTTTTTTCCCAAAGAAATGAATGCGGGTTTTAAATATTGCCATGTAGCGACAACATGAAGCCTTTTTAGTCACTACTGCTGCACAAAGTATTGTAAAGGCTGACATCCCTTTGAAGAACTGTTCTTAGCCACTGCTGCTATTTTTATTTTTGAGTTGTGCTCTGCTGGAATATTTTTTTTTATTTTGTCCTCGCGTGCCCTGAATTTTCGAAACGCTTTCAGATCAGCTTACAGCCAATCAATCGAGCACTTTCCTCCTTCTCTTGTTGCCCCATTCTTATTAACTTTTACTGGACTGTGCTTCAAAAACCTCACTGAAGGGTAGTTGGGTCTTGGTTTTTTTGTTTCCCTTGAACTCAAAACATAGTCTTAAGAGAAGTATCTGCCAGAAGCACTGACCTACAAAATCTATTAGGCTCTCCCCACTGGTGTGAAACTCATTTATGTAACGCTGCTGGATTGGAGGACTCTGCTCTGCTTTGGAGGTGAAATACAAAGTTCAGTCTTGCTTTCACAAGCGCAAAGAAGTGGCTGATAATGAGGTGGTGGAAGGTAGTTTATGAAGATCTCTCCCGTTTTCACCTTACAGGTTTGCAGAGATTCCTTGAGGGCAGAGACCATTTCAGCAGGTTTAACACAGACGTGCTGGCATCCAGGTATTCTGTGCTGGCTCTTGACCTGCAGGAACATGGTAGGAGAAACCAGGCTGAGAGCCCTCCTAAGAGAGCTCTGAAAGAGAGATGCTGAAAGGTATCAGTGAAACTCATTTACTTATCCCATTTCTGTGCTGTTTAAACATAAATGACGTAACAAGGGGGTTGGGGCTACATTCATGGAGTTCCAGGGTGCTGCTTGCAGTCCTTGGAGTGACGGGAGAGGGCTGTGTTGGAGCTACCCTAGTGATCCTGTGGTGATGGGAACTGGGAAGGGACAGTTGCAGCTGGACGGCAAATTACAGCTGACTTTCTCTGCTCTGGCAGAGGCTGCACACAAGCCTAGATAGCTTGAGAAAAAGGGTAATCCCAAGGCATTTTTAAAAATTGGCTCAGGTTCATTCACTTTCCTCTGCTAAGATTAGATACTGGAACAGAGTTTCTGGTGGAGTCCTAGGGGTCCTGTGATGGCTGGAGAGGTACAGCACTGGCAATTAATGAGTTTGGCAGAGCCAAAGGCTCTAGAGCAAGTGGCTTTATCTTCTTGCCATGTACATTTAGTCTTTGGGTAGAGCTGAATTTGCTCTGCTGAAGTGGTGAGCCATGTGGGTGTTGGGCAACCCCCAGTTAGAAACCGTGGTGCCATGGCAGCTCTGTGCTCTGCCAGCTCTAGTAAGCCCTGGAGTGTGTGGTGGGCTCAGAACTGGGATGCTTGCTGATGTCTACCTGTAAAAGATGATAGGGATATATGCAAAATTTAAGTACTGCTCTGAGAGAGCAGGATACAGAAAGAAGAGTTTATGGAGCAAATGTGTCAGCATTTACTGGTTTCTTCGTTGAATTTTGTAGACGTGTCCTTGTTATTAGCAGGAAGGAAGAAGTTGTGGGTTAACTGTGATCATATGTAACTTGTCAGTTGTAGGGTGGCAGAGAGGGGTGTTGAGAACAAGGGAAGTAATTTGCAGGGTATGTCCGAGAGGGAAATGTTTCTTCTCTCCATTTCTGAACAGAGTAATAATTCAATGTAAGGACAATGAGGATGGTTAGTCTGTTATAAAGACAACAACATAAACAGGTGATTGGAAGCACATCACTAGATGACTTTATAGATTTTTATAAATTATTTTGTGGTCTTTTGATTATTACAGACATAATTAGCAACTTACATATTCTTTGTAAATGTGCCCTTAATGTGAAGTGTAGCTCAGTATCAAAAGCTTAATTCTTTGCCCTCTGAAAGATCTTCCAGTGGTGGAGATGCAAAGGCATCTATGTCTGCTACATTACAGCGTAAAAGTGCACGAAGGAGGCGAAATAAAATGTTGTGTGTTTGGGGTGGATCAGATGAGAAGGGCAGATTTGAACTTGCACTTGGCAGTGATGTGTGAGATGAGGAGAGAAGAAAGTTCTGAGTTTTCCTCTTCAACCAATTTGGGGGATTTTGGCCGTGGTGACAGTTCACTTAAACTTTATGCCCTGTTGGATGAGTGAAGTTAAGGCGTAGCAGTACCTGTAGTCTTTGCTAAATAAGGTTATGAAGTGGCTAATACTATATTCAGCTGCTTTTCAGTGCTTGGTCTGAGTGAGCAAGGAGCTGCTGAGAGCTGGATTAATTGGGAATTCAGCCTTTGGTGCAAACCTGGACCAAGGCTGACCTTGGCCTCTTTGGGTTGGTGGAAGGATGCCTTAATCCTTCTGCCACAGCACCTAATCTTACAGCTATGCATGCCCCCATTGGATTTTTGGGGAAAAGTTTTCTAATTCCCTTTGGCTTATTTGAAAGACGTCATCTTCATCTTTTTGAAGAGAGATCTGAAAGCTGTGAATCCCTTCAGTGCCATCCCCCAGGGAGCATTGGCATTTCTGAAGTGGGCTGGGGGATGTGTCCCAGACAGATTAATAAAGCTCCACATCATGAACTATCGGAAGGAGCTAACAGAATATGTTATGCCTGCTCTTTCTCTGACCTTCCATAATTGCCTCTGATTATTCTCTTACAGCAGAACGTTTTAAAGTAATTGTGGAGATTGGATGCAAGTGTAAAACCATAAAGGTAGTCCTAAAACTTTACAAAATCGTGGACGGACATCTAAATTGTGAGTCAGGCTGCTATGATCTTCTTTCTCAAGTGGGATGTTACCCCAGCTGAATAATGATTTGTTCTTCAAATGAAGTTATGTGGTGAAAACTGTCAGAACCTGACATGGTCTTTGATACTTTTGCCATTGATCCAGGTTCCAGAGTCAGGGGAAGGTTTTGACTGATTACAATGTTTGGGATTTGCCCGTTTTTAAAGAATTTTTTTGGTGAGCTTTGAGGGTTGAGCAGCGGTCATCTAGTAGGAGGATCATGGAACTGTGAGACATATGGAGAAATAACTCATGTCTTAATGAGCAGTGTCACCTATATCGTTCTTAATGGATACATGTATAATCCATTCTTAAAACACCAGTGGTGGAGGTTGCCCGTGTTTCCAGGCAGCCTGTCCCAGGGCTTCACTTGCTGTTACTCCTCATGGCTAAATCCTTCCTGGCGTAGTTCAGACCCAACACTTGTCCTAGTCACCTTGGGACCACTCTCTTCCTCTGCAGCAATATCCTGTAGATTTCGGGACCGTTTTTCTTGTTTTCCTTCATCTTTACTAAACACACAAAATTCTTCCACACGTTCTGCGTAGTCGTACTTTCTAGAAATTTGCCTGTCTTCTTGTTCTTTGGGACTCTATCCAGTGAGCCTAAACCTTTCTTAAAATCCGGTTCCTCAAACCCGACACAGGTCTTCAGTTGGGGTCTTGCCAGCGCAGCCTTGCCGAGAAGAATTACTTCATGTCCTTAGAGTAGGAGGGATTATTCACCTCACTTCTCTGTCTGATTTTTTGGCAACAGTATGACAAGTGATGCAGCTTCAGTTTGGAGTTTCCTCTAAGCTCCCAGTCCTCTTCTAGAAAACTGCAGCTATTCCCTGAACTGTGTCTGTAGAGTTGATTCTCCACTTAGGTGGGAAAAACCTTTCATTTTTGCAAAGAATTCTTTTTTCCAGGTGATTTCTCCAGGTTGTTAAAAATCATTCTAGTTCTTCCTCCAATGTACTTGCAGTCTTTCTGTTTAATATAATTTTAGATGTAATGATTAAGTTCCCTATTATGAAAATAACAAGGACCTTTGCTCAGCATCCTTCTGTTTGACAGTGAGCCACTGAGAGCAGCCCCAGGTTTGGCTCTTGAGCACTTTTCCACCCAGTGAAATCGTTTCCCTGTCTTGTGCTGGGCAGCATCGGCAGCCGTACTGACGTCAAGATGCTGTCCTTCACTACTCACAAACCTGTTATTCTGTCATAGAAAGAAATGACATTAATCTGATGGGATTTATTCTTGGTGACCCTCTGACTGTCATTTTCCTGGTTTTCTTGCGTGTAGGCTCTTCGATTATTTGATCTGATATTTTTATGGAAACGGAGAACACAGGCTGCCTATTATATCCAGCTGCTAATATTTCTTTTTTACTCAAGTTTGTGCTTTTCCATGCTTTAAGAATTTCTTTTGCCTATCTCGAGCTGTCAAAGGTCCTTGCAACATTTTTAAACCAAGTTCCCAGAACTGAGGCCAGTGCTTTTTTTTTCCTGGATATACCAGACCACATAGTTGATATGAAATGCATCCCTCTAGATACCGAAGTTCCAGACAGACCTTGGTTCGGTGCCACCTCATTACTCTTCAGAATTTACTGTTCCACAGAGCAGTGCCTGCTGAGGCATGTTTAAGATACAGTATTTCATTACTCTATTAAAAACGTAAAATTTAGATGTTAAGATGAAATTCTAATTTTCCCCTATGTTTATGAGACAATCAAGGCCAAACCCGGGCAAATAATGAGGCAAAAATTTTGGCAAAGTTATCCACGACTTTGAAATGAACTTTGTAACTTATCTTGTGATCTTTCTCTCCAGTGTTTTGCAAGTGAAATCATCTTGGCATATTGTTCGCAGATGGTGACATCGTTAGATGTGGTAAATAGCAAGCAAAGATTTCAGGTACCGTTTGGCGTTAGATTTAAGTGCTTTGCAGACATCACCCTGACCTTTGCACAGGTTGAAAAATTCACCTATGTAACAAATTGTAGGAGGCTGTATGAATAGCGAAGCAGAAACTGTTTAAATAACGGAAGCAAAGTCTTTAATGGTACCGATAACCTAGTGTGTTGTAGGAGTGTTTTGTTTTCCTAAAGAGATTATCCAATCCAGGACATCTAGCCTACTGCCTTTTGACCTGTGGCCTTGGAAAGTCAAGAATATCCATTAAAATAGCAGATGGGTCCACCGGCCAAACATCTCCCACTTCATCACTGCATGAAAAGGCTGTTGAGTTGGACCAAGAGTCGCAGCTGCATCCACGGGAGGCCCGAAGGATAAAAGGGCTGGAATTCAAAATGAATATGTAGCCCATGGCTGAAAAATCTGAATAATCTGTAAATAGGCTGTAAGGACAACTTCTGAACAGGGAGCACTGACTGGGTAAAGGTTAGAGCAGGCTGCATAGTGTATATTAGTTCCCACCTTGGGTAGGAGAATCTCCTGTCCAGCCCTAGCTCTCCAGAAATGGTCACTGGGAGGAAGTGGTCTCCCCACAGCCACCCAAGGGAAAGGGCCCAACAAACTGAACTCTTCATCACTTGCCACGTACCAAGCCCTAGCTGGACAGGTTATGATTACAGTGGTTTCTGAAAATTCCTGACAATTTTTGGAGCTCATAAACATCAGCATGTCTCTTTTTAGTGTGACCTTCACTAATATTTTAAAGACTTTTTTTTTTTTAAATAATTTTAAAAGCTAGATAGCTGTCTCTTTTAGAGCTAAGAGCTTGGTGTTGCAGGGCTTATGGAACCAGCATCTGAGAAAGACTTGTGTACCGCTGGACTCTTAATACAGTGTGACAGTTCGCAAAATCTTCCATGCTTCTAGCAGAAGTCCGTTTGGCATGGGATTCTCATGTTGCAGAGCCAGTAGGAGATGCTGTAGGAAAAGAAACAGGGCATGAATATGGTGACTCTCATCTGTCATTCCCTCCCAGTGTCAAGCCATCGGTCGCTTTCAGAACCAAAGCTTTGAACTTTTTTGCTCTTGGCCTTTCTGACAGCCTCTGGCAATGACTGTACCAACCTGATTTTGTATTGTGTGGAGAACCTGCCCGTTGATTGTCTTCTCCAGAACCATGGAGTTTTTGTGTTAGCTTGAGCCCTGAAGCTTGAGTTTTGCCTGTCGGTGACAAACCTTTGGGACCTTCTCGTTGGCCGGAGCTGGTGGGCACAGAGCGTTTGCGGTGTCGTGGGGAATGGAGAAGCTGATGGGAAAAAAAAACCCTTGCTCTCTGTTAGATGACTAGAGAGAGGTATTGATTTGCTGGCAGAGTTGTTTGTGAGTGGGTTATTCAGTTGTAATTAGGGTTCTAGAGCTGGAGTCCTGACTCAGGCAAAACTATTGCAATTAATGGGAATGTTGCCTTGAGTCAGGGCTGCAGAAGTCAGCCCTTGGTCTTGTTTTCCCGTTGCAGCATTTTGATTCTCATTTAAATCTGCTTGCAAATAGATTGTACTTACTGGTGCATAAAGTGAGTTAATTTTGGTGTTGGCTTGTACTGATTTGCAGGTACTGATCTATCAGCACTGTGCCTGCAATTGTTTCTTTTGCTTTCTTGAGTGATAATTTCTGCTGATCTTAACTTGCAAACTGGAAAGAATCGAGCTGGGAGAGCAGATCGCTTGGGATATGTTCGGGTTTCGTTTGTTGCTTTGTGGAGTATGTTTGTTTGAGTTTTTTGTAGAAAAGCAAACAGCTGACTAATAACCTTAAATGCTATATATGCTTTCAAAGTGAAAGCAGCGCTGTTAATTTAGTGATCACAGGAAGACAGGATTGTTGTGTGAAATTGGAAAAGATTGTGTTGTTATTTTCTTTTATCTGGAAAAGCAAGAAAGCCTACTCTATTAGTTTTTTCTAGAGCAGCAATATGTTCTTATCTTAAACATGCCATGTAACATTAATAATTAATCACAAGGATTAAAAATAGAAATAAATATAGGGTAGTAATCTTGCGTCTGGATGAATCCTCTCACCGTTTAAAAGAAATACGGCATTACATCAGTATATACCTCGTGTGAGTGAGATCAAAATTAGATCACTGAGTATTTAGGTGTTCTGTCTGTGTTTGACAATTCTTATGTCTCGGTGCTTTTCAGAGACTGCTGGAGTCTATTTATAGCACAGATTTTGAGCATCTGACATATAAGCTTCTGTGGACAGTTAGGGAAGTTTTAAAATGCAGAATACACAGAGTTTGCTCAAGTTGAAGATGCTTTTTTAATACTTCCTTCTTACGCTGTCACCTTCCCCTTCAAGATGTGAAATGTGGCCATTTGTGAGCTTGGGTTCAGTCTGAATTAACCGCTTACGAATAACTCCTTTACAGCACAGGGATTTATTTCAGGTCTACACTGATGTAACCAGGATCAGGGTCCTACCCTGTAACACACAAAGTTAGACTAGTTCTTGCAATTCTTAGGGACTTACAGATGAACCTCCTGGGAAAGGGAGAATACTGTGCACTCTTCCACCACTTGTAGATGGCTATTAATGATTTTACTCCTCTCGTGATCTACCATGCATTAAAGAAAACATGATAGGTAAATAAATAAATAAAACCTCCCTATCTTCTCCTCTGTGGGATTTCCCCACTAGTCCGTCAAGATCTGGTTTGCCCAGATCTAACGCATCTGAATTTCCAACTCTGTCTGGTTGGAAGGCACGTGGGAGAAGAGGTTTTGACAGCCCCTGAAATGAACAAGTAGCGGAGCCTCCTAGATACCACTGATCCTCTGAGATCGTTTTGAATTTTCCTGAGGACAGCTGTACCTGGGAACGCTTCTCAAGGAATTCTCTTCTCTCTAGTATTTCGGCTGCAGAGGTCGCCTTCGTGTGTGTGCTTTGTGGTCTGCTGAGATGAAACATGAAAGCAGAAGTTTAAGATGCCATTGTTGTAAACTGTGATCAACCTTTAGCACTTTTGGTGCTTACCTGCTGCAGGTACCCATCAGAGAAAATCAATCCTACCAGGACTGGAAATTTCCTGGCAGAAATGCAAGCTGAGAAGGGCCTCCAAAGTCACTGGTTTTCACCCAGCAGCGTCACAGGCAACCGTGTTTACATAATTCTTCCTTCAGAGCCATTCTGCTCGCGGTGGATCATGAGCTTTGCTTGTCTGCTACCACCAGTAGCATCCTTAGATTTCAGGGATGTTTGAACCAGGGAGCTGCTTGTCTGGGCAGACTCCCTCGACTGAGTTTGCCTGGCAGCTGGATGAGCTGGTTCTGTGTACGTGTTCCGAAAGCCGTGGGATTGATAGATGTTTTTAAGGCCAGGAGGGACAGCGAAGGTTGCCTGATCTGACCTCCTTTATTTTTTTATTACATTATATACATTATTATATAGTCTAACATTTAATATATAAACCAAGACATATATGTAATATCATTTTAATGCATGTGTCTTAAAACCTTAGTATAGTAGTCAGTTAATTTTTCTTGAAGCTATGAGAAAGCCTTGGAGAGTCAGTGTGTTCTCTGGCTGTAGCTGGACGCGCAGTCTCTGGATCTTTGCGAGGGAACATGAAGATTTACGCCTCAAGCTTGCTGTGAGCTCAGGACACCATGCCTAGCTCCCGGCATCCTATGTTTGGACATAAATTGGTCAGTCCTGCTAAGGGGAAGGTCATTTCAAGCTCAAAGTGAGTATTTATAAATATCAATCAATGAAAAATGGTGTACAATTATTTTTAGTCGTGTGAGCACATACAAACTGTTTTATAGTGTACAGGCTTGTTCTGACACCTTGTCCTTGGTGCGTGTCCTAGCTCAAACTCATGTCAATGGAGCTTGCCCGTAAGTCACCTGCTTTTAGCAATTAGATTTGACCATAATTATGTACTTTATTTGGCAGGCTGTAGCTCTCAATGAAGTTCTGTTTTCTCATATTCTAGAAATAAAAAGAGACCAACCGTGATGAGAAAATCTGGTTACCTTTATCAGTGTAAGTCAAGAATAACAGGAAGATCTTTCCACCTGTTTTACCCCAGTGGAAACCCACAGACTTTACTGGAATTGTTGGGAGATTTATCCTGGTGCAACTGAGAAAATCTAGCCTGTGTGTTGTTTGTTTGTTTGTTTGTTTTCCTAAACCCATCTTATCGATTCAGTCAATTCATCATATCCAGAACAGGATAGAAATGCAAAATCTTAGAAAACCTTGCAGGTTGGCAGATTTTCATGTCAGTTACTTCAGCTTTTCTTGCCCTTAGTCCTCTCTAGTGTTTGTAGGAGGGATGTTTGTGTATGTGTGGTGGTGGATGCTCAGCAGGTGTGGAACTGAACTCAGAATGGTGATGGGTGGCTGGCCCTGGGAATGGAAAATCTGTCTGTTGGGTTTTTATTCTAATGGAATTCCATTTTATCACAATCGGAAAAAAAAATAAAAAGAAACCACAGCAAAACTGAGGAGGATTTCTGAAGTTTTTCTCTGGCTGTTCTCTCTTTGATCAGTATAAATCTGGGCTTGTAGGAGTATTTCATCCTGTGTTTTTTCCTGTTTTTCATACTGTATTACACACCCATCCAGGATAACAATAATGCAAGGATAACTCCCAGTATCCGGCTGTTTGTTTGTAGTAGAAATTATTGTGCAGTACTAAATTAATTAGTTCTTAATGTGGATGAGACTGATTTGTATAAACACTTGGAAAGAAAGGACAGTGTGATGACAAAAAATTTAAATGATCGTGATAAAAAATAAGACTAAAAATGCTTTATAGTTTTGCAACACAGTAAGCTTTGTCTGGCAATGCTAATTTGAATTGTTTAGGAGTTTTATAAAGAGGACTGCATTTACTTCGTGCTGTCTGATTAGAAGTTTTGGCCTTTTATACGTTTCAGCTTGTATTTTTGCCAAGCGCTCTTATTACTTCAATCAATTTAAATTTGCAAGACTGATGATCCTGAGAGAAGCCATTGGCACGTCATGTGATCCTGGAAGCTAAAAATACCGTTCTCTATGGGGCTTACTTATTTCATGCTTCAAAGCCTAAGAAATGTTCGCTTTAAGAGAGGAAAAAAAAAAAAGGAAGTTTGCACTTTGTGCGATACCAATAACTTACTGAAGGAAAAATACCTGGTGCTTTTCATGGAGTTTTGGGAATGTTTTGTTGTGGCAGTAATGAATTTTTAATTGTTTTATAGAAGTGCTGGAAGACTTTAGGTGGAATTAGCCCCTCGTCCTGCTATGCACACACACAGAGTGAGACTTACGTCTCTTTACGAAAGAGCATCCCATCTGTTGGGGCACCAGAGGGTGAGACTAGGAAGGAGGATGGGTCACTGGGTCCCTGTTGTCAGCAGGGATAGGAAGAGGACCAGCTCTCACATCTTGTTTGCTTAATCCACACTGTCAGACCTTGAATCTTCATTAACTAAATGGTGTTCCCCTGCCCCAGATGTGGTGGCTGAAAGATAGCATCCTGGTTTGAGGTCCTCAAACCAGAACAGATAGCGGCAAGAATTGCACTGAGTCTGGCCTGAACTGTGACTTTTCACTTGAGAGGGTTAGGGTTGTGCACACTTGCGTGGGTGCAAGTGATGGGAGTAGTGGGATGCTTGAATTTTGGCTGTTGAAGTCTTTTGCCGCAGTGCCTCTGTGCTTGGCTTCCTGATTGTGATACAAAATGCTACTGAGAACCTGAAAATCTGTCCTTTGTTGTTCAGCACCCATTCGAAGCTAAAGAACCTGAAGAAACTCAGTGCTTCATGACCTTGTTCTGTCTGACCGGAGTTGCATTGGAATTAACCTTTACAGCAGCTACAAGCTACGGTCTCGTCTTTTAAGAACCTCTAAAGTTGTCCCTTGTGTCTTGCTGCCCCAGCTGGAGGTACACCTAACAGTGAACCCTGGTTCGAAAGGGTGTTGGGAAGGAGATAGAGGCAAACTCTTCACCGCAATACAAACGATACGATAAGGGACAATGTCCTTCCTTCCAGTTGCAGCTTGGGAGGCTCATTTTGGGGATTGTCACTAGAGGGTAGTGCCCTGCTGGTGAGCTGTCCCAGGGAACGGCAGAAACTCCATCAGGATGCAGCTGGATAAAGCCGTGGCTGACCTGATCTCATATTGGTACCACTTTGAGTAAGAGGCTGGTGGGAAGAGACCTTTCAATGTCTCCAACATTTCTATGTCTATGTTGCAGAGCAGCTGCTTCTTATAAATAACTGATTAATGAGCAGTGTTTAATTAGTGCCTAGCACTGTAGGTTTCCAGCAATATCACTGCTGTTGTTGAGAGACAGTGTGTTTTTCTTGTGAGTGGTGTTTTTTTCTAGTTTTCACCTGCTTCTTTCCGCAAAGGGAATTGGGCAGAAAGGCAAGAGATGCTACTGTGTCGAAAATATATTCTGTAGTCTTAGCTATTAGCTTTGCACCTGACTTTGTGCCAGCACATACTTGTATCCAGAATAGCAGGATTCAGAATGAAAGACTTTTTCCTCTGTTTCTCCTTCAAGTTTGGAGAGCTGAGCTTCACTACATTCTTCATACTTGGGAGTATTTTATTTACTTGTTTTATTCCTTATTCCACAAGTGTTTGTGCCCCATCCCGAGATGAGAAGTTTCAGGTATGATGAGCTGTCTTCAGCGCCTTGGATTTAACGTTTCGGAGTTGTGTGGTGTGGGAAAGGCTGTGTGATGGAAGCACTGCCTTTGATTTGCTTCTATGAGATCTGCCTTAACAGCGCTAAATGCCCCAGGGTATTAAATTGGAGCTCCATACTAGTCTCCTAAGGCCTGCAGTCCTTGGGGGGAAGAGTTGCCTGCATGCTGTTGTATCCACTCTCTGCAGTGGCTGAAGCAGTTTGTAAAACCTGTTTTTTTTTGCCCTCCAGGACCAACCACAAGAAACTTTTTGTAGCATCTGATGGGCTTTTCCATTTTGTCATTCCAGGCTGTTTTGTGGCACCGAAGTGTTAACTTAGTTCTGATAGAGCCAGGAGAACTTAAGGATGACATGATAAAGATGAGAAAGTCAGAGGTAAGGTCTGATGCAAGGATCTGGAGGGTTACTGAGAGAGTTACCTTGTGTAGTGAAGCATTTGACTCAGCATGATTGTCCTGGCAGGGACTTAATATAATTTGCAAGTGGTAAGAGTCCTCTAATGGGATGAACAGACACTTCATGAAGGAAGAACAAAGAAAAATTTGCACTTCGGGCCTGAGCAGGTGTTCTCAGTCCTGCTCTTTTTTCTTTTAGAGGCTTTTCTGTGCAAGCAGCATCTCAGGGTTGCTGGAAAATCTGGAGATAGTTTGCTCTTTGTATGTAAATGTACTCTCTTCCTACAAACAGCATGACAACAAAAAAAGAAAAAGTAATTTTTTTAGATGGCCTGCGGAAAATCTTCCTTGCGAAGTCTAATAAGGATCGAATTAGAGCAAATAAGATTTGATTAGCTCCAGAAAGGCCAGCTTCATAGGACTAATTCTTGGCTTTTTTTTTTTTTTTTTGCCTTGATCTACTTAGTCATCAGCCAACGATAGGATTGCTTTCGTCTGCTGGAGGCAGGAAGCAAATGAATTGATGTACTGAGCAATATACCGTCATCATTCCTTCCGTGCTCATCTCTTTGGTGTGGAGCAAAAGAAGTTAAAACCTCATAACATTTGTTTAGGTATGGCCCTGGGTGATGAAGAGTCTCACTACAATAGGTGCAAACTGTGCTAATTGAATCAACCATCTATCCTCCAGTGAAGCTTGTTCACTTCCCATCTAACCACTCATGTAGTCTGTACTTTTAAGCTAAATTTAAGTCTGAGCGTTCTCAAGAGACCATGTCTGCTGCCACTATTGGTAAAATGTGCGAGCTAGGGTGAGGAAGAGGCTATTATGTGGTCTCCAGTGGTGGAACTGGAATGTACTTTCTCTGGGTGCATCCTTCAAGGCGGGTGTTCCTTAAGTTGACCACCAGTTGTTCCAGGAAGCCTGGGATAACTCCCAGGAAGGGTTTTAGGTCAGCTGAATAAAGAACTATGGGTGCTTGGAAACTTTCACAGCAGGAGGTTGTGTTTTAGGGTTAGAGGCGTATGGTGTTGGGTGGGTTATTTCTTGTTTATTTGTTATTTTAAAAATTTGTTGGGTATCTTTGATAATGGTTTGTCTCTGGGTAATCCTGTGTAGGATGAAATTGGACAAAGGCAAGTATATGGATTTTTAACTATTTTTGCTCAGCTCTTTTGCAGAGCTTTGGCTTAGTTTATCAGTAAAAGAAGCTTTTCCTGTCTTCCTGTATTCTGTTATTATTTTGTCTGTAAGAAGTCTTTGGAGAAAGGGAGGTATTGAGTGAAAATAAGCCATTCCTAATTCTAGCAGCAGAGCCTGCTCCTTCCTCTATAACCGAGACACGGCAACTGGATAAGAGAACCTGATAGAAATACGGGGGCTGATTTAACATTCTGGCATCTTGAAGCAGACAAAGTTCATATTAAATGTACTTTGTCCCCTAAAAGATCAGCTTGGTGAGACATGCCCTTCAGGGATAAGTTGCTCTAATCATAAATAAAACATGCACTTTCCAAGGAAGGCAGAGGAAGGAAACAGAACTGGAAGATTCAGCAGTAAATTAAAACTATTGCTTTAGTTTTCTGTGGTGCTTTTCTCCTTAATAGTATTGCTGTCAACTTTGGTTGATGAAAGTAAAGGTTCTGTTTTGATCTCCTCCCAACTTACTTCCTGGAATTTTCCTTTATACTGGTGTGAAATGATTTGGACTGTATTAAGAAGATTTTTTTTTTCTGTTTCACCTGCTAGTATTTAATGACCCTTTTGTAAGGGTGCAAGAAAGAAAATTCAAATTTGGGATCAGATTATCTGCTAGTTACAGTAACTTCTCTTGCACTGTGTTGCTGCAGCTGCTGGATTTCTGGCTCTCAGACATCTTTATTATAGAGTAAAAAATATGTGAAGCGGGAGTCAATGCCTTACACAGTCAACCTGCCTCAGTGACATTCTTCTGCTTTTGCTGGAATGCTAACAAAATGTTTGTTTGTCAAAGATGAATTCTTTCTTTCTTTAGGAAGATTCTTTCACTGCTGGATGCAGATAATGTCTCATAGACTGTAAACCAGGTGCTAAGATCAGTACAAACCTTGGTAATTTGCCCAGCTAAGCTGGTAAAAAACAGGCCTATTTTCTAGAAAATAACTGAATTTGGAGGAGTTATTCTTGCCTTGCAATTAAATGAAATAAGATGCATTATGAAAGCACTGCTGTTGCTTCGTTGGGCACTTCATGGCTATGTTCTGAAGAGGCTGACTCAGAACTGCAGTAATGTACGTTGAACCAAGGACAAGACCTTCCTCAATGAGTTTGGTTTGGTATTGAGCATTTGGGAAATGGAAAAAAGAGACCAGCAGCAGGGATCAGTGATTATAAATACTCCTTTGTGGCCTGGAATTTATTTCAGAGAGACTGCTTTGCTCAGACCTGTGGCACCGTTCTGCCTGACTAGTGATAACCAGGGTGCTTCCTCTGATTTTGCCAGATGTCCACTCAGCAGAGGATGCTTGTCATAAGGACCTGCACTGATTTTCAGGACAGTGGGAACGTTTTGGCTGGTGGTGCTCAGAAGTAAAGGCAATGAGGAAAACTGTTTTTGCTTCAGCGTTTACCTTTCTGTTGATAATACAAATCTGAGTTGGTTATTGCCACAGTGTATGGCACAACGTCTGAACTTCACTCCTGGATGATAGGAACATTCTTCTGGTGGGTAGCAATTGCAGAGGTGAAAAAGCAAGTTCCCCTTACTCCGTTCCATGGCGTTTGGCAGAATTTGGCCCGTCAGTGCCAGCAGAGGATTGCTCCCAAGACCTGAGTCCTCAAACTGCATAGGCATTCAAGTTGATGGGAACTTCCCAGTTTGTGCTTCCCATTCTTTGGACCTCTTCTTTCCAAGGAAATATACAGGAACATCAAGACTTTTGCAGAATTGCATCTCTAAATCATAAATGCCTTGTGAAATGGATTGCTTAATGGAATGAACACTGCTATAATCCTAAGTAATCACCAATATACTGGCATCTCAGGGGAGGGGGAAAAAAAGAATCCATGAAATCATTTTTTATTAAAGCAGTAATGAAGTAGATTGCCTGGTGTGTGCATCTCTGGATTAGTCACATTGGGTTGGAGCAGAAGCCATTAATTTTGACTGAACTGTTTCGCACGGCAAAATTATATCCATGTTTGATTACTTAGAGGTGTAGTAATGGCGCAGGTGGGAGCACAATCCTTGTTTTACTTGTAAGAAGGCTTTTTTTTTTTTTTTTTTTCTGATACTTTATATCTCCATCTTCTTCACACAACACAATAGCACAATAATCCAAGGTCTTCATGGAACATTTAGTAATTTTGGTCCTTAAGTAATTCCACTAAATGTTTTGCTGAAGCATGGGTAATTTTGCAGGGGGCAACAGTGTTTTCTGGTGATCCATTCAGCAGGCTTTGCTCTGGTCCTGCCATTGTGTGACTTGTAGTTTCCTGCTTTGGATTGATAGTAAAATAAATGAAGTTGCTGCCTTCAGTGGGGTGTGCTGGTTTTAATGGGCTGAGGGACTCTGGTGCACTCAGAAATGTCTCAGGTGGCTTTAGGACCTTTCCCATGCTCACCAGCATAGCTGTGGCATTTGTACCTTTTATCTTCTGTGCTCAGTCTCTGGTACACTTTCCTGCAGTGATTACTCCTGTCCAGGTAATTCCTGTCCCAGGAAAAGCTTAGGGTTTTCCTAGAGCAAATCAGAGCATCTCGACTTAAGGCTGACACCAGCTTTTTAGCCCTTACCTACCCCTGCATTGAGGAGAGAGGAGTGCGGGGGCCAGACAGAAACTTGCACATTTCAAATCATAGAATGGTTTAGGTTGGAAGGAACCTTAAAGATCATTTAATTCCATCCCCCTGCCCTGGGCAGGGACACCTCCCACCAGCCCAGGTTGCTCCAGGCCTCGTCCAGCCTGGCCTTGAACCCCTCCAGGGATGGGGACTCAATAACTTCCCTGGGCAACCTGGGCCAGTGTCTCACCACCCTCAAAGTGAAAAATTTCTTTCTAATATCTAACCTAAATCTACCCTCTTCCAGTTTGAAAATGTTACCCTTCCTCCTATCACTACATGCCCTTGTAAGAAGTCCTTCTCCAGCTTTCCTGTAGGCCACCTCCAGATACTGGAAGGCTACAATGAGATCTCCCTGGAGCCTTTTCTTCTCCAGGCTGAACAACCTCAGGTCTCTCTCCAGCCTGCTTTTATAGGAGAGTGGTTTCAGACTGAGGGAGTCCAGCCGTGTCTGCATGTGGAAATGTGTAAACCTCTGGATCTCCATGTGGTTTTTAGCCCCCTGTAGCTGTTTGGTACTCAGTGTTGCTCCAAGTGGTTGTCCGTCAACAACCATTTTTTTTGCCTGAGTGTTCACATAAGAAAGACTGCACAGCCTGAGCCAACTGCAAATTATTTCTTTTATTTTTTTTGCTTTTGTTATCAGTATGCTTTCCTTAGAGCAATAGCAATCAGAAACTGGCCCTACTTGGTTGTTATCCATCACTCTTTGGAGGCATTGGTTTGCTGCTGGAAGGTGTCCATATTCTTGACTGAACGCTACTACTTTGCCTCCCTTTCCAGCCTGTATCGGGCAGGCATTTTTATCGATATGTTCTGGGCAAGAAGCAATGCAGTGTGAAGAGCAGCCAACTGAGGCAGGAGAGATCTTAGGTATAAGCAGTGGCTTTATCACATAACACCCAGCTGGGAATTTTCCAGCTGACAGATGCCAGAAGATGGCAATTTGTTAGAGGGATGACATTCTTGCGGGAATGCTTCATCTGAACGGACAAATGAGGAACACATTTCAGGTCAAAGAAGAAATTCTGATCAAAAGGAATAACGGGGACCCCAGCGCTAGGGCTGTGCTGCTGGAGTGTGAGGCTCCAAAACTCGTCATTTTCAGGATTTTTCAACAAGGATATATGCAAAATCCTGCCTCTGGGATGGAGCAACCTGCTGCATTGGTGCAGGCTGGGTAGGTAGTAGCCTGCTGAGCTGTGTGCTCTCTGTGCAATGCAGTTGTCGCCTGGACAGCTTGTAGGGGAAGGGAGGCATAAAGGTGTATGCTGCTCCGAGATGTTCTGCAAGTTAATGGGAATAAACCTGGTGCCCGCACTGGGCTTGAAATTGGAAGAGATTTTTCCATCAGTTGTTTTGATGTGTGAAAGTATAGTGATCTGGAGGAGACAGAGTGTATGTCCCAGCCTGGCAGCCTTTGCGAGGCTTGTCTTCAGCAAAAGCTGCGATCTTTTGCTTGTTCAGCGAATGAGAATCACATCCCAGCTGTTGGAGAGTAAAATTTAAACTGTTTGGATCAGTCATCTAGATCAGGTATCGCAATTTCTGTTCATG
Source organism: Rhinoptilus africanus (assembly GCA_013400135.1). Classification (NCBI taxonomy): domain Eukaryota; kingdom Metazoa; phylum Chordata; class Aves; order Charadriiformes; family Glareolidae; genus Rhinoptilus; species Rhinoptilus africanus. The sequence continues at coordinate 378,325 of VXBO01007347.1, forward strand.
TCAAGGTCACTCCAGTGCCTTTCTGAAAGCAGATGGGCGATGACCTGTGTGGTATGTCCTCAAAGATGGAAAGCAATGGGTTTGTTCAGTACAGGACAGAGGACTGGGATTGTGTATGATGTCTGTCTGCAAAACATTAAAAGGAAGAGAATGCACTGTTCTCCATGGTCCTTGAAGGCAAGGACAAGAAGTATTTGGGTAGAGACTACAACAAGAGATGTTTAGCTTACACTTCAGGAAGGATGGGGCAGTGCTCAGAGATGCAGGGGTGGATCTCTGAGTGATGGTGTTCCAAACCGGTCTAGGCAAACCTCTGCTTGCATTATGTTTGTTCATGTCTTGGACCAGGAGAGGATAAAGTGAGACCCAACCCCATTTCTATACGTGTTTTGGTTGTTTTACCTATGTTGGAGCAGAATACATTGAAAGCAGTGACTACTATGCTACTACTACACATTGGTAGTGTTCCCTAAAATCCACGGAGAATATTTACCTGCTTGAAGGACTCCTTGTTTCAGAGGCATAAAGAAGTTAGAGAGGGATGTCTGATTGCTCCTGCCTTCATGGTATGAAGCACAAGGTGGAAGTGGGCAGGAGGCAGGGCCACAACCACCCCTTTTGTATCATCCCTTCTCCTATCGTCCAGGTGAAAACAGCAGGGCTCCTGCTGTCCTCCAGAAAGCCGGCCTTGGGCACAATGCCATCTGTCACAAGACAGCTTGACAGCTCCTGAGGCTGCATGGTTGTGAAAAATGTGGACGGGAGAACAAGCTGATCTGCTTCGGGTCTCTGAAGTGTGTTTGTGATGTCGGCACAAAAGCCCTCCATGTCCTGAAATCAATCTGCTACATCACAGAAGGTGAAGGTGCCAGGGCTGCTTTCTGCCGTAGGGATGTTCAAGACGGGGGCGTTCACTGTCTGCCCTGGGCAGAGGTTGATCCAGGTCACCTTTGTAGCTAGGAGGTCTTGTGCCTTCTCCTGCTGATGGACTCCAGTTGCAGCGTTCCTTCAATAATTTCGGTTTCCTGTCTGAGGAGTTTCCTTTCTAATAATTTTTATTCCCTACAGTGTTTGTGTCACCTCCTCTCCCTGACACATTTTGGGGTAAAGTCAGGAGAAGACTTTTTCCCTGTTTCTGTTGCAGTCGATGCTGGTAGTGTAAGGAGCCCAAGGGATGCGAGAAAATGAGATAGGATATAAAAAACGCACCTTTATGTAATGTATCTCACTTTCCCATTCTGGGTGGAGATCACTGGTGTGCCTGATCCGAGGGGGAGAGGTTATCCACGTTGTGCTCAGTGATATTCTCTTCTCCTTCCCTTACTCTGTATTTTCAGCACATTCCCAATGGGGTGATGCTGACTTGTCTTGTGTCACTCAGCACCGCTTTACTCCAGTCATCTAACATGTAAATCCCAGAAATGGAACATGTCAGCAGGAAGCAAAACCAGCCGATACTTTTGTTTGGAAACTGTGCTGTTTTCTTCCTTTAACCCCCAAGACTTTAAATTCTCAAACACTGTCCCTCACCCAGGAGTTGTAAATAAGGCAGCTCTGGGTTTTCTAGGCTGACCTCTTTGAGATGCAGCACTCGGAGGGTAACGTTTGTGCAAAAGGGAATGTCACCTCTATTTTGCTGTGCCTGATTTACGGTAGACTCTGCAAGCCAAGTTCAACTTGGGCTAGAAAGGCACGCAGTGAAAATTAATGAAGAACGCAGTCTTTTGGGGCAAGTTAGAAATAAATGTCCTGCAAATGTTAGTGTTAGTTCCTGCCTTAACTGTGAAATCAGTGTGGTTGTTCCATAATTTAAAGGTAATAAAATTAAATAGGTTTATAAAGATGCACCTGTGTAGTATAGACCTTGCTTACAGCTGCAGCAGCCGATGGAGGATCTTTGTAGAGCCTCTTTGGCTCCGAATTCATCGTGAGCACATATTGTATATGAAGGAACGTGACAATTTCTCCGGTCACTCAATCCTTCCAGCCCAGCCTTGTGTATCTGAAAGTGGCTGTGATTGGATTCATCAAAGGGAGGAATGCCATGATAATTGCTACCTCAAAGGGAGATTTCTCTCAGCCTCCCCTGCTGGTTAGGGGCTGGTTTGCGTTATGGTGCATCAGCCTCTACAAGGAACCCCGTGTATTTACAGCATCTTTGATCTCAGTTTAAATCAGAGCTGTGACACACAAGGAAGAGGCTGTTCCTTTAAAAAAACCCCAAACTATGCTCTTTCACTTTATGAGTTGTTTGGTGATGAGGGTGTAGACTAACAGGCCAAAAAAAATATTAAAAATTGTAGTAGTAGTAGACCTGACAAATCAGTTTGTCAGTGTGTGGAGTGGCTTTATGGCTCGGAATAGGGGAAGGCAGCTCTCTGAATCGCTGTCAGGTTGCTGGAATAGAGCACCTACTTACGCGGGCAAAATAGCTCATTGTAATGCTTGAATAGACTGTTATTTAAAGGCTTGTGAGTCTCGTTCGATATACAGCAACATTTCAAGGGGTAAAAAGACTACACTTATATTGCTATTTTATTAAAATTTATGCTGGCGCAGCAGTACTGGAGCTCCAGTGGAAGCTGAGTTGGCTCTTTCATTCAAAGTCATGATTCCGCCTGCTCCTAACTTAGTAAAAAAATTACCTGTGGAGACGAGGTTTCTTGTTCCTGATCTCAGCCCGCCAGGGTGTTTGTTCTTTTAAATGCTTTATAACCACTCTCTGCTGTTATGGGTATTTAAGTGATGGGGCTGGAAGAAGGTGTTTTCCTGGCTAGGCTTCCCTTAACGTTTAGGGTTTGATGCTTTATTACTTTTATTATTTTACTCAGCTAATTCTCTGCTGTTACAGAGGCTGGGGACACGGCTATCAACTCTTCCTGTAGGAAAGAGGGGAGGCTCCTGGACCTCTCTCCATCCTCAGTTAATTAGCTCCCCCCTTGTAGATCTAATGGGAAAAGGCTGACATCATCTCTGTTAGAGCTTGGCCCCATGGCAGTCACTTGGCCCTTTGCCTTTGTGCTGGCGTCCCCTGCAATGTGCAAGGCTCATACCGAAACAGGAGTTTGTTTCTCATTTGTCCCACACTGCTAATAAAAAGCAATAATAATAAAAAGCCATATAGTTGGAAATAAAGATGACCTCCTTTTACTTAAAGACGGTGCAGTCTAGATTGAATTGCACCTGATGCGTGCTTGTTTGCCGTTAATGATCTCTGCTCTTGTAGCCTCTTTACTCAGGGGACTGTGTATTTTGAGTTTATTGTTGCAAATGCCTCATTGAAGAGCTGTTGTTACAGTATTTTGGCGATACTGTTTTATTAGCTGGGAAGAAATTTCTGCTGTTTTGGGTTTTGTCTGGTTTTGGTTTTTTTTTTTTGGGGGGGGGGCAGGGAGGGGGAGAGTGTTCCCTTTGAGAATTTATTTTCCATTTTTCCTTATTCTCATCTGTTCGGACAAACTGAGCCGCACGCCTGTTCACAGAGCTGCCTTCTTTCTCTGCCACAAGCGTTCACGGGTGGAAATGCTGTAGCCTTGCAGGCCTCCTGACTTCTGGTCCCAGAGCAAAGTTGTTCCACCAGAGGATCTGGTCAAGAATTGTCTCTCGTGGGTGCGGATGCTCCAGCAGAAGTTGCTTTCCTGTCCCATGACATCCCCATCCTTGTCCCGTATAATATTCCTTGCCAGATAGTTACACCCTGCCTTCTTGAAGGCCCTCGTGTAGTTACATCCGTGTAAATCCTCTGCTTTGCATCTGAAAGTCCCCTTTACCATGTCTGGCCACATGTGCCTGATGTGCTTCAGCTCCGAAATGTGAGCCGTGGGTGAGCAGCCCTCAAATCTGAAGTTCCTCGGGAGGCTCAAGGATGATGTGCTTTGCGTCGGAGGAGTGGACCAGCTGCTGGTCAGTGGTGGATGGGATGTAGGACGTGCGTGGGGTGCAAATATCTTTGAAGGTCTTGAAAGATGTAGTCAGGAAAAGACATGCTTCAGTTCTGCCTTTCTTCAGGAGCTAAAATGTAGCTGTCCTCATTTTTTTTTTTTACTTGTGACTTTGTCATCCCAGATACGGTCAAAAAGAGAAACTAAAATGAGCAACTTGTTCTTTTTTTTTTTTTTTTTTTTCCTAATTTGTCGATAACTGATCAACAGGATTGTGACCCGTGACTTGAAGTTGTCTGGCTTCTTTCACTTGTTCTGTTCTTGCTTCTGAATGAGCCGAGAGTCCCTTTCGGGGTGCTTTTATGACACTGATTGCTTAGGTGGAAGCAGGTTGCTGGGGCTGGTGTGTTGCGCTTTTATTTCTGTGCTCTTGCCTCTACTGCTGCAGTGTTGTCATGCTCTACAGTGGTTTGGGTTTTTTTTTTTAATTTGATTAAGAATGTGTCAAAGCAGTTATGTTTGGATTTTCTGTCTTGTCTGAGTTGTTCGTGCAAGGTCTCCTTTGGCTTTTCATGGTGCTGTGGTAGCGGTGGACTCTGTTCCCTTCCCACCTCCATTACTCAGCCTGCAGATGGTTTCACTGAGAGCAGGGTTTAGGTCTCTGTTCAGATTTTTGTTGTGATTATTTCAGTGATAATCAGGGAGCCAAGATAAGACAGGTAGAACCACAGACATCAGCTTGAGGGTTTTTAATTGCTTGCGTCTATGCAGTGAAGAAGCCAGTGGAAAGATGCTGTGAAGTGATGCAAATACAAAGCAGACGCTCCTTGGTCTGGACTGGTTCCAGATGTGTGTCTTTATGAGAAATATGCTCCTTGGATCTCACTGGCATCTGGGAGGTGGGTGCTGGTGCTGGTAGTTCCACAGAGGGACAGTGTCCCTGCTGGTGACAGGCCCAGAAATGGCACTGCCAATGAGCAGTGTCAGTCACCCAGCTGGTTCTGTAAGGCTAATGAAGTCCATGGCTTTACCCAAGGCCTGTCTGTTTTGGTGACTAAGCCGTTACAAGTATGAGCCAGAGAAATGCTGAGAAATTTTCTGCTTTGGAAAGGAATATTGTTGCTTGGTTGATTTGAAAGCCAATTTATGGCATTGGGTCAAAGGCAGTTGCTTCTGCTGCTTCCCAATTAGAAGACTTATTTATTGATGGATGGCTGGGGTAAGGAAGTGAAAGAATCTTGATTTGCCTTTCCTCCCAGAAGAGCTGGCTTGCTATCGCAGTGGTCGTTTCTCTTCTCCTCTGATTAGGTCCTTGTTTATCTCAGGAGTGTGATGATACCAGTAATCATTGTGGCTGTTTTGATGCTATGGAAGTACCATCTATCAAAACTGGCCTCTACTACTTCAGTGACTCATTGTCATTCTGGGATGTTCTGAGGATGTGCCATGGAGCAAGCTCTGGGGTCCTGCAAAAGTCACCTCTGAAGTCCTTGTCCCATACAATATTGAAGGATTCCACCTGGGATGGATGAAGTAATTTGCCCAAGGCTACCCAGGCAATCTGGCGCAGGGCAGGGATTCAGAGTTGTTTCTTAACACCTTTTGGATCATTCTTCCCACCGCTAGCAGAGCCTGCTGTAACTGAAATGTAAGAATTCATGACGGAAAAATGACTGTTTCTTGTACTTTCTGACCCTCTCTGAGGTGGTGGTATCATGTAATCATATGCAGTTCTGTGTCTGGGTTACTTGAAGAAGGAGCCTCAGCATGGCTGAAGGTCATCACTCTCCACTTTCCCCTTTTTGGGTGTTTCCCCCCCTACACCCCTCGGTAAATACAGGCCCGATGTGTTGGTCATCACAGCACCAGCCACTTGTTTATCCCAGTCGTGGTCTCTGTGTGCTGCCATTCAGAATAAGACTCCGGTCTTCAGTCCTCCTGGCATAGTCTCAGCCGGGTGACCCCGTGATTCATCTTGGAGCTGGTCATGCACCACCTTGCCGTAAATCCTTTGGAAACGGTCGGGCAGGAGGGAGGAACGTGTCTCTTTGCTGCACTCGGCTTGGGACAGTGCCATTGTCATCTCATTATCTCTATGACTGAGGTTGTATCTCCCCCCCCAAATAATTAAAAAATCCTTGAATAAAACCCCCCAAACATAATGAAACCCCTTGAATATCTGGAGAAAGTGGCTGGGGGTGGGTTGAGCTTTTTGTCTATGTCAATGTGCAAGTAGCTGTTCTGTGCTCCTTTCCCCTTCCTCTTATTCAAATAAGATAATGCTGCCCTGTCTCAGCTGAATATTTTTAGTGCTCGCATGCTTGCACCCTGCCAGGCGAAGGACTTCTGTGGTTAACTAACGAGATAAAGCTGCCAGCCTCCGTGTTCAGCAAACGACCTCAGTTCTTAATCTTCTTCACTGAAAATAACAGGTTACTGTATGAAACATTGCAGAGGAAAATGCATCTGAGAAACTGCACAGTGTTTTCAATAAATCCAGGCTTCAAGTGGATGAAAAAATGTTTTAAGGATTTCTTTTTCCTTGCTGTATTTTAGCATGATCTCTTGGGACACGGTTGACTTCGTGTGTTGGTGTGGTTTTCTTCGTTCTTACTCAGGAACTTTTGAACCCATTGCCCTATTTGAAGCAAACTAGGTGCAGATCTTGGGGTTATTTGATCTTACAAATTAGTCTTATTGAAATAATAATTAATGATTAGTATTAAGGTCCTATAAATTCCAGGAGTAATTAGTATTGGATGTCAGAGAACCGATGTAAGAGGCCAGTGTGGAGTGGGAAATCCTTAAGAGCCAGGCTTTGCTGGCTCCGCTGTTGTGGATTTGCTTATTTCCATGCTAGACAGAGCCAAGGGGACTTGAGCATGTCCAGCAATGACTGGAAGTCAAAAGAAAAAAAAAATAAACAAACCAAGGGAGGTTTTCAAATGAGTTTTAGTTTTGTGTTACTTTTTTTTTTCCCCATGTGCACCAGATTTTTTTTCTTTCCCCTACCTCCAAATGAGGCCGTATCCTCCTGTTTCCTAGATTCTGCCAAAACTGAAGGGTCATTTTTCATGGAATTCCACCTTGCATCTGTGACTAGGACATGCTGCGTGTTACTTCGGGTGAGATTTCTGAGCGGTTGTTGGTGATGAGGCTGAACTGATAAAACTAAGTCACCAGTTTGCTTACTGATTAAACGACAAAGACTTGGCCAAACTTCAGCTCCGTTAGCTGAATCCCTTTTATTTATTTTTTTTTCTATGGATTTCAGACAGCTTTCCCTTGCAATGGGCCAGCCTGGGGCTGTAGACAGAGGCAAATTGCAGACATGACCTTTTCTCACGTGCGCTCAGGTCCATTAGGTGGTGGGGTGGAGGCATCTTTCAGACAACATGCAGAGATGCCTGAACAGCCGCTGTGTGGCAAAATGGGGGTTAGGGGCCGGAAACAGGGATTCAGGAGGAGAACATTGAAAAGTCTGTGATTAGTTGTATTGGATCTGATGACCAGATGTGAGCCCTTTAGAGGAAGCAGATAACTGTGGAGCACTGCCCCAAGAGAAAGATTGGGTTTTTTGAACAGCTATAGCTCATCCTTAGGTGGAAAAATCCTGCAAGGTGAGCAGCACTGCTGCGGTGCCAGCCCAGCTTGCACCCTGTGTAGGTAATGAGAACTTACTTATGATATGCCAACTTACAGCCTCAGCGATATGTCCACTAAGCTTCACTCATCCTCTTCTCCTTCCTGTGATCCTTGCCTAAGAGGAACTTGTGACCATAGTGATAATTATATCTCTCTATATATGTCTTCATATTCTGCTCCTTGAAGTGTCTGAAAGCTTCCTCTTTGATGTGATTCTGCTCACCAGAATACATTATACTTTCCCAAAACAAGTACTGTGCTTGTTATAATTACTGCAGAAGTGCTGAGAGTTTTCAAGTGCTTTTCATCATCCCCAAATGTGGAAATAGATGACTTGGCGCTTTCTTTTTACTGCCAGCTGCTAAGGAGGCCAGTTCTGGATTAGTAGAGCACGGGCGATTCCATTGCAAAATAAACGTCTGTGGTGGTTGTAGAGCACTTGTATTGTTTAAGGACCATAACCATATAATGTGGAGGTTGTGGTTTCTCTCCTGACTGTTTTTTTCCTCCTTTGACTTGGTTTCTAATTGCAATCAGTTCCCCAGAGCAGGTGCTGGCACTGGCTCCCAGTGTCTGGCAGAAGAAACGGTCCTCCATGCTGTCAGTCATGGAATCACAGAAGAGTTTGGGTTGGACGGGACTGTTAAATGCCATCCAGTCCAACCCCCCTGCCGTGGGCAGGGACATCTTCAACTAGATCAGGTTGCTCAGAGCCCCGTCCAACCTGGCCTGGAACGTTTCCAGGGATGGGGCATCAACCACCCCTCTGGGCAACCTGGGCCAGTGTTTCAGTACTCTCGTGGTAAAAAATTTCTTCCTTATATCTAGTCAGAGTCCCAGCCGTTATCTCTTGCCCTATAACCACAGGCCACACTAAAAAGCCCATCATCTCACTTGAGGCAGCTATAAGGAAACTTCAGGGGTTGTTGGGGGTCTTCATCTCCCCTCCAGTGGGAAGCTTCAATGAAAAACCTCTGGGCTTCGGCTAGGTCCTGGCAAAGAGGCAGCATTTGGTTTATGAATTGTTTGATGGACAAAACTAACCCCCCGGCGGGGTGGGACCTGTGTGCTAGGTGCTGTACGAATAAAGGGCAGACCGATGCTGTGTTAATGAGGCTCTGACTCCTTGTAGCAGTGCAACACTTGTCATCATCTTCATTGTGGAGGAATTCCCAGATTCTTACAGCCAGGTATTTGCTTATTAATAATTTTCATACCAGTTAGAAACTAACACATTAATTATCTGTCCTGGAGATTTTAAACTGGGGTAGACATCATCTAAGATAACCAGAGTCACCAAGACTGGGCAAATCTGTCCCAGGAGGTCTTTACCAAGTGTTTGAACTAGTCTTATTTTCCTCATTTTAAAAATAAAAAAGGCTTGGTTTTCAGAATGGTACTCAAAATTAGCCTGTGACAATCTACAGTTGAATTTCTATCTCCAGAATGTAGCTTCTCTCCAGCTTCTAACAAAAGCATTGAGAGCTACTTGTGAAAAATCAGTATTTCAAATTAAATCCCCAGTGAGAGTTCTCGAGAGAATACAGCTCCCCAGACAGTTTAATTCAATTTGTTGTCCGTAGAAAGAAGACATACAACCTATTAATTTAGGGACTGAGACATAGGCTTTGCTGAGCTGCACAAACATATTACGAACACAATGAAGACGGAAAATTCTTTGCATGCGATTTAAAAAATAAAATTTCACTAAACCTTTAATAAACTAATTAATCACCAAGGAAGACTAATACTCTGAAGCTTCTCAGTTTAGATTTGTTCTGTGCAGTGAGCCACTTTACCTGGAGACATTTGTGGTCTCCTGGAGAAACTTCCCCTTCTGGTTAGTGCTACTTTTTAAAAATAACCTTGGCCCTTAGTAGCTGGAAGTGCTCAATTGTCAGATTTAATGACAATGTATCAATTTGGCTAATGAAAGACAGTACCTCTGCCTAAAAGCAAGCTTTGCTTGCAAGAGATTTGCAACTTATTAAAAAATGGATTTATCTCAAATAAGGAACGTTGCCGAATGTGTTTGATACTGCTTGCTGCTTTGGGATTCCCCAGAGGACAGAAAATACTGTTTTGCTTGTCAGCTTCAGCTTCTCTCCTGAGACGAATGAATATTTTTACTACAAGACCAGTGGTGTTGCATCCATTATGTCAGTGCCTTACCCTGCTGCCCGATTGAGGCCAAGTCTGACACAAGCCTCCAAGGTTTAGGGCAGGGAAACTGCTTCCTCCAAAGCCCATTTCACAAGGCTAGTGCCGTTTGCAAGGTGTTTCATCATTCTGTCCGTAGCATAGTTACTTTTTTCCCTGTACCTTTGGCTTTACGAGGAATTATGGTAATCTCTAGTTACTGTCTGCAGTGTTTTGTTCCTAAGGCAGCCCTGTGACTGCGGAGGCATCTTGCCTCATGAGGATTGTGTGTCTTCAAGGTATTTTAATGAGTTACCAATACTTTCTTGCCCTCCTTTATAAGCAGATAAGATACTTATGTGGATCAAGCATTTTTTAAATTATTTTTTTTTTCCTCTTCAGCTGTTTTTTATGCTTTCAAGATTGCATGTGGCCAGGGGGATGCAAGTAGCTTTCAAAGACCTGTTTGTGAATGGGAGAACAGTTTAGCCTTGGATTGCCGAGAGCTTCTTATTTGGGGGATTCCAGAGCTGGATGCAGTGCTCCAGGTGGGGGAGCGGAGCAGAGGGGCAGAATCACCTCCCTTGATCTGCTGGCCACGCTTTTTCTTCTCCCGGCTGGGAAGCAAGAGGTGGTACTTCTGCCTTGGCTGGATAGTATGCAGTATCCCCATTGTGTGGTGGAAACATCACTTAGTGTCTCAGAGGTGGCTTTTTGGTGACCTGGGTAACTCAAACAGAGGAAACGGTGCTCTCAAACCGCCCCGGGCTGTTGGCGGTGCTGGCTCTGCCGCTCTGTCCCTTTGGAGGGACAGTCTGACCTTGTCTTTCAGAAGCAGCTCTCAGCTTGGCCTTGGCACTGTTTGAATCCCCATCGGTTCAGTGGTGCAGTTAATGAAACAGGCCCACAAGCATGGGGCAGCTGAAGGGAGGGAGCAGTTGGAAGGGAGAGCATGGCATAAATAAATGCATGGGAAGGGAAGGGATGGGAACACTTGAAACTAGCTTTTCTGTCAAAACCAGCACCTTGTCAAACTGTCCCCAGGACATGAGTCAGATCTCTGCAGCCTGGCTGGGCTGGATGTGGAAAACAGATCCATAGTGTCCCAGTGCGGTCACCGCTGCGGCAAGCCAAGAGCTCAGCTGAGCTAAGCATCTCAACAATGACTGTGGTAGCATCAGTCACAACAGCCCTTGGATATTCACAGCAGGTAGTTGAGTTTATATATAATTTATCTTGTTTGCAGGCAGGGAGCTTGCTGCCCTGTCAGCTGCAGCAGGGAACGGCTCCATGCTGGGAGTTTCACTCTGGACTTCAGACACGGGTTTTGAATGCTCTGAAGACTCCTCTTCTGCCTTGAATCCAAAACTAGTTTCTCGAGTCTCTGAGTCTCTTACTTGTGGTTTGCAAAACTTGTCACATCTGAACAAAGTAGGGTTAAAGTGCTCCAGAGAATTTAATCTGAGGAAAAGTGCATCGCTGTTTTTTAAGGGTGTAGGTAGCAGTGCCAAATATAAAGTGCCGTCTTCCAGTGTTTCTTCTCAGAAGATGGACACACAGGTGTGATATACACAGGAGTGGCTTCAGTGCGTGTACTCAGATTCGTCTGCATTTAAATGTGTAGTTCAGTGTTTGCTGTCCTGGTCTCTGCTGCCCTGGTGAGGCTGGCTTGTACGTCACTTTAGCGATGCAGGACCCATTGCCTTCTTTCTGTGGGCATGTGCACTAATTTCATGCCCTGTTTATGAGATGTGGCATCTCTAAAAAAGTAACGCAGCTCCCCTGATGACAAACGTTTTGCAGTGTCCCTGGGTTGTACGGAGGTACTGGATAAGGTGAAAATAATGTGTACTTAGAGTAGCTTGACCTTCTATTGTTGCCTGCCTGCCTTCTATGAAGTCCAGCTGCAAAAGCCCAAATGGTCCCCACTGGTGCTTGCCAGCCAAGCACTTTTTGAATGAAGTGGTAAGTGTCTGCTTACTCCTGAATCCCCAGATAAAACCAACAGGGACCAGTAAAAAACACCGCTGAAAGTTCATATAGGCTTTACTGGACTTTCCCGTACACCCTATGCTCTTCAGTTATCGCTTACAGAATTTTATCGCTTACAGAATTTTACCACTTACTAGAAATGCCTTGGTCATGTGGGCTAAAAAACCCACAGGACTACAAGGGCACAGGGTATAAGTGCAGCCTTTCAGCATCTCTCTGCTGCCGGGAGATGGTTGTGCTGATCCCAGACAGCTTCTACAAGGTGTCTCTACCAATCACAGGCTGTTCGGCAGGGCAGAGTCCCAGCTTAATCAAATAATCTTCGGTATATCTAGTATGATTGTCTATATCTGACTATTTATAGCCTGATACCATGTGTGTCAGGCACGTGTCCTCGATTGTGTCTGAGAGTATGTTGGATAATAGATTTACAACTGAGGGGAAGAAGCGTGGTGACAGGCACAGAATTTAGATGGCTCTGTGCTGCTGCTCTGGTTCGTATTCATGGTTTCTTAAGGATGTTGTAGAAATGCAGGGGTGCTGCTGCAGCAGCGCTGATAGCTGTCTCTGGGGGCTTAATGTATTTACTTACAGGATGACACTGTCTGTGATTGTACCCTTGACTGGAAGCGAGAAATGGGCTAGCAGGCATTTCAACAGATACGTATGCTGCTGTACCTGATTTTGGGGAAGACTTTTGCAGAGAGACAGTGAATGCAGCTGGTACATGAGCCTGTATAGGATATGGGGGATACCAGGTGGATGGATGTGTGTTGCAGACAGACAGACAGACAGACATACCTGCCTGGTTTGTAATCCTCTGTCACCTGCAATCTGGACATCAAGACAATATGTCTTCAGTTTGGCAACACAAAAATGAAGCAGAATTAAAGCAGAAAGGCTTGAATGAGGTGCTGCTGTGTGCAAGTAGGCAGAACGGATTTTCTAACGGGATGGTTTTTAAAGGCAAAGAATTGTAAAGATTGTAAAAAATCTCCAAAGTTCCTGCCTTCAGCTATACAGCTGTGAGGCTTCGAGTGATGCCTCCTGCCTGCAAACTCTGGGTTTTTTTGCTTCATGCAAACCTGGCAAAAATGTTAGCAGGTGAAGAATTACCATCTTTGTTTGTCATCTCAATCAGGACAGCTCATCTTCTTAACAGATGTGGACAACCAGTGAGGCTGCAGGGAAATGCTTGAGTGCTCATTGCATCTGAGTTAAAAGAGGCAAGATCTGCCTACAGAGAAGGAATAAATGATATATAGGCTAATTGTTCCCTCGCTGCTTTCTGGTTTTCTCAGACAGAGGTGGAAAACTTCTGCTGCAGCTTGTGTGTGACTTGAGCTCCTTCAGCTTGAAATGACAGGGAGAGAGCATTACAAGGTGATTCAGGGAAGGTAATAGTTTTTCCAGAATTTCGTGGAGGGGTGGCAGAAGTGGAAGCAGGGCTTCTGCACTTGTGTAGGAAAGGGATAAATCTGTAGGAGAACAAAGCATCATCTGTTCTCTTGCTTGGAGAACAGCTTGCTTTTTTCAGAGATCTGTCCCTTCACATGGGAGAGCTTTGTCAACAACAAGAAAAGTTAAAACTTCCTGCATAACCTACAGTTCCCACTGGTCCCAAATAAAGTGAGATGTAAGCACCTCTCTGACTTTAAATAGCACATGGGTAATCAGTCCTCAGAGTCTGGTGATAGCATCAGTAACACTGATTGGATTCAGGGAATTAAACAAAAGAACCAAATCTGTGCGGCTTTCATCTGCATTGGAGCGGCTGAGGAAAAAATCAATACTTGTTAGCTAAATAGGAACAATATTGTCAGCGCTGAAAGTTATTTTCTATTCTCTATTTAGAGCTTGCAAATGATCTTGAGTCTGTTCAGCCCAGTCTTTGCAGAGGAGACAAAGGATGATTTAGGGGTTAAGACTGAAAAATGGGTCTGAGCTTTTGTTCTAGTTCTCCGCTGTTCCGCAAACGCCTTATGTGACTTTGGGAGTATTCTTGAGATTTCTGTAACATTTAGGCAATGTGTCTCCTCTTTATGTGCTGCACTTACTTAGACGGGGAATGATTTTGGGCTGGTAGTCTCTGTTTATGACCAAGTTCAACTCAGTCAGTCTCCTTTTGTTCCCAGTGGACTTGGATCTTTCTCAGGTTTGGTTTGATGATGGTATCTCATCCTTCAGTGACTAGAGCTGGTATATGAGCTTCCTGCTGTCTGCTCACACTGGTTAAGCTGGGAAATCAGAGGGGCTGCTAAATCTCCCTGACTCTGGCTGGTCCCTTTCTGTAACTTCTCAATATAAACTCAAACAACTCTGCTGGCAGTGAGGAAAGGTCCCTCTACGTGTTTTCTGTGCCAGCTATAATCTGCACCACCTTAACTGGCTGAACACTTTTCAGTGATTTATAATTAATAGAAACCCTTTCAAGGGTTTGTGGCTTTTTTTTTTTCCACGTGTCCTGCCTATGCTGACAGTGACCTTATCTGCATTTAACTTTGCCTTCTGGATTCTTGAAGAGAAGCATGGCTTTAAGCAGCCCAAAAGAAAGATTAAGCCATCGTTTTAGCTAATCATCACGCAAAGGAGTCTGCCTGCTCTTCCTGTCTTGGGTTTGAGCAATTCTATTACACTACAGCATTATCTCCAGGGAAGGGTTTGAGTGATGATGTTAGCAGCCCACCTTACACTAATTTTGCTTCTTATTTGTTTGTGGTAAGTCTGCTGTCGGCACAGTAGCATTTTCTTCTTGAAAAAAGAGTCCTGAAATTCGTTGCGCTGCACCATGAAAGCGTTTTGCAGTTTTCTCTCTGAGGAGTTTAACTATCAGTGTTTGCGGCTTGGTGATGATTTCCACTTTGAACCCAACGTACACCTGAGCCAGAGTTGTTGCTAGGAGGTTTACGGGAACTTTACAGTATTCCCCATAGACTTCTTGCAGTGTACCTGATAGAGCTGTGAGGTCTCTGATCACCAGTCAGTTCTTTGGGACGTGCCTTTGGGCCTTCAATTTGTCCCTTCTTACAAAGCTTCCTGACAAAATCATTCTCTTCAAAGACACCGAGCCCCTTAGTCCAAAGCCGCTTGAGGTCTTAGAGCGCTCAGAAGCCTTCAAAACTGTGGCATTCCAGGCAGTCTGCTACCTGCAGAATAATCTGACGTATTTCCCAGAAGACAGTCGCAGCTAATCTCCTCTGAGACCTCATTAGAAGATGCAAAGATCTTCCTTTATGCACTTAATGGCTTGGCCCTGTACCCTGACAGCAAGAGGGTCCCTGCTAGCTGTCACTCGTCTTTCTGTCCTGCCCTTCACTCTGGCAGATCTGCAGAGAGCTCTTGGCCCTGGGCAGGACGTGGCTTTCATCAGGAGACGACATCCTTACATCTCCCAGCTGGGGTGGTGTGAGGCATCTCAAGCTGTCCTCCCATGGACTGGGAGAGATCTGGTTGAACTTTGCGCTCAGTAGCTCTGATGCAAGAACACTTTGTGCTCAGCAAGGGAGGTCATCTCTGGCTGTCGTGTGATGCTCTGTAACGCGGAGCAGGGCTGGCAGTTGGATGTTGCTTTGTCCCTGTGGACCGAGATCAGGAGGGATGAGAAGAGAGTGACAGCCTCACAAAAAGCTCCTTGATTTTTATCGGAAAGACGCTGGATCACAAGATTGCATCCCCAACAAACCCTTTCTCAGAACTTGCTGCCCTTATGGAGGACGGAGGCTGAAAAATTTGTCTTGCTTTATGTCTTTGGAGGAATGGTGGCTTCAGGGCCATTGCGAAACCTGTACGGTGCAGTGTGTGGTTGTAGCAAATCCTCTTCCTGAAGGATCTCTCTGATATCTTCTTTGGGGTGTACAAAAACTGCCTGCAGCCTCACCATGGAAAGGATGTACTGCACCGTCTACAGGGCAGGGGCAGATCTGTGTTTTGAGCCTTGACGGGGTTGTGGTTTGCTGTGCTGTGTGGCTTTGAAGAGCATACAGGTATGGTAGCTGATCCTGAAAAAGTCTCTTGCCCTGTTGGCTCCAAGATGTTCCGCCTCTGATCTTCACAGGCAAAACTTCCGTTCAAATGCAGTATCTCTGCTGGAGCTCTTGTTTTTCAAGCTAATTCCCCTCCTCAGAGTTTTAACTCCTTTCCGCTTTCCCTCTTTTATTCTGTATTCTTCTTCCATGCCAACTTCCACTGTTTCTCACTTGCCTTTAGTGACATTTTTGTGTTATCTCTGCTTTTCCGTCCTTGTACCCTCTGGTATCTCCTGTACTGTGTGTCCCTTGTGCTAGCTTTTGCAATCGTTTCCTCACTATGTCCACAGTCACTGAGGTGGGGTTTGTAAAACTGTCTTTTCTTTAAAGTCAGTTCTGGGCCTGAAGTCTGCCATGTTATGTCGTACATTTAAAACCCTCTGGTTTTAAAAATCGTTACAAGAAAGCCTAGGAGCATCTGCTTTGCTTTTACAGACGCCAAGTCAGCAAACTGCTGGGGCTGGACAAAATGATGTGGTCGTTAAATCACTGTGATGTTTTTCATTGTCGGATTGAAGTTCTACCACTCGAGCCTAAAAATAAAGTGCTTTCCATTCTGCATGTGCAGGCAGACCGTCACTTTTTGTTAAATGGATTGATTAAATGTTCTGCTTAAGTATGCTCGGGGTGAAGTAAGTGCTATCAAAACTCTATCATCTTCTCTGCTGAAATAGCCTTTTCATTCCTAAGGCTTCTTTTAAGAAACCAGAGGGCCTACTTAAGCTCAGTCTCGAGTGTTCAAAATTCACTGAATTTTGCCGGATTTGATCCTTTTCATGAAAAGAGTCACTTACTACCCAATGTGCATAAATTTGGTAGTGGCTAAAAAAAAGTGGCATCAGGTACACAGTGGAGCCTGTGTGGCACATTTACACCCTGCCCTTGAAAGTTTGTGATTCCTCCTGATGCCAACATAGTCCTAGTTGTAAGAGAAGCAAAAGTTTGGCAGTTGTTTCCACATGGGCTAGACAGCCTGGCAGTCAGAGAGATCACTTGTACTTGGGTGTCATGAGGGCTGACAACTTCCCCGGCAGCTTGAGCTGCTGCAAAGCTTCCATTTTAATTGTTTTTACTGAAATTGCACTCTTGAATTTAAAGCCGTCTTCGGGCAAAGGTGGATGGAGGTGCAGGCAGTCGCTAGCTGCGCCGCTGCTGCTGGGAATGGATACCAGTGTACCCAGTGAAGGTGGGCAATTACACCAGTGTCAATGGAGTAACTCCTTTAGCTGGTCATTGACACTGCTAAACCTACCTGGTCAAAAAAAATGTTTTGAAGTCATAGCTCAAGCCTTCACTTCTTTTAGCCTTGTCTTGGAGCTTTGACTGGTATCTTAACACTATAACAGAACCAGTTTCTAGGAAGTGTGTTACTGCCTTCCTCATTTTTTCGCTACTTTTGGTAAAACAGATGGATTTCAGTGTCTTCTTGGTACAGCATTTGCTCTAGATTCCCAGAGTGTCCACAGACACTGTCAAAGAAGATGTGTGATCTCACTCATCTCTCTGATCCTCAGAGAAGACAGATGAGCCTGATCAGAACACCCTGGACAACTTGCACAGCCCCTATAGAGAGCCCCTTGGCCCTTGACTCATCTTCAGAGAAACATTTCAGACATTTCAGAGGTGTACAACTTCTGATGAAGCAGCCAGGTCAGCTGCATGTACACAGCTTTACACGGTTTTACAGCTAAATGTGCTGAGATGATTTTTATAAGCTGCGCTTTTTTTGGAGATGGACACGCTCACCTATTGTTTAATGGCAGATTTTCAAGCAGACTTGTCATGCTGGCTTCTGAGCGAAAGGCGTTTGTTTCAAACGGAAGGGCTTTGGAGAAGTTCCTGCTCTATTATTTATGGCTGTATCCAGACAACTTAGGCTGCGTTTGGACCTCTCACTACAGGAAAGACACTGAAATTCTGGAGCGAGTCCAGAAAAGGGCAACAAAGCTGTTGAAGGGTCTGGAGCACAAGTCTTATGAGGAGCGGCTGAGGGAGCTGGGGGGGTTCAGCCTGGAGAAAAGGATGCTCAGGGGAGACCTTATTGCTCTCTACAACTATCTGGAAGGAGGGTGTAGTGAGGTGGGGGTTGGTCTCTTCTCCCAAATAACAGATGATAGGACAAGAGGAAATGGTCTCAAGTCGCACTAGGGGAGGTTTCCACTGGATATTAGGAAAAAATTCTGTACCGAAAGGGTTATTAAGCATTGGAACAGGCTGGCCAGGAAAGTGGAGTAATCGTCATCCCTGGAGATATATAAAAGACAGGCAGATGTGGCACTTAGCAATGTGGTTTAGTGATGGGGTTTGGCAGTGTTAGGTTGATGGTTGGACTCAGTGATCTTCAGGGTCCCTTCCAACCTGGGTGATTCTGTGATTCTCTGATGTTGCTGTGCTAGTTTGTCTTACTGACTCAAGAGGTCTTGTGGTCTTTATCAATTTGAGTGGAACTTGGGCCATCTTTGGCTTTACTTGGTGTGTTCAGAGAAAGGACAGAAACACCCGGCTGCATCTTTCCTGTGCCAACAGAGGACCTTGTGGTCCCGTTGGACTTTCCTACAATCCTTGTGGCAGCTAGAATGGGGGAGCTGCTTGGGGAAGTCTGTTGCTTTGACAGGTAGGTTATAGCTCCGGGCAACATCAACTGCCCACAGCTCCCAAGCGCGTTCCTCGCAGAGGAGTATCTGAGTGCTGGAGTTACCTGAATCTCCTGCCCTGTTGTTTAACTAACGCTCAGGGAGGTCAGTAGCTCACCTTCTCCTTTCACAGTTGGTGTAGAGAATTAGATTGCAGGTTGTGTTTTCAGGTGGCTTCATCCAAGTGTGCTATATTGTTTCCCTCTTTCCAGATTGAATTACTCTTTCTTTTTGAAAATTGAGTTGTCCACGCTATTATGAGCTGCTTGGATAAAAGCTAGAAGAGCTGAAACCCTGCACAGTGTGCTGCTTGGGTAGGACCTGCAGGAGTGGACGCGTATACTGAGCTGGTGGGTACTCTCTGAAGAGCCAAGCCAGGTCACATAGATTAGAGCAGCCATTGAACCGCTATGAATTGCTCTGGCTTAGGTCAGGCTGAGATCAACTATGATTAGAGAGTTGTAGAGCTGAGAACAGCTTCCTAATTTATGCTGAGAAGATTCTTCTGGAAGCAAAATTTGACTTGATATTTTTAATGAGTTCTTGAGACAAAAATGCCTAGGTGAGGGCTCGTTTCCTAACAGTTTGTATTAAATCTGTTGTTGATGTCGTAGGGCTTAAATGTGCTTACAGCTGCTTTAACTGAAAGAAAGAACAGTCTCAGGATATTTTAGAGAGAGGTTGAATATCGGCTATGATATGACAGCAGTAAACACATCAAACTGTTGGCTATTGGAATCATTTATAGTCTGTGTATGCAGAGGCTTTGTACCTCACTGGGCGTTGAGCCTGACGACTGCAAGGATGTTAATTATTATGCCATAATTCATCAGTTGAAGTATCTTGCAGCACTGTTATTAAGCCAAATTCCGAGGCCTTTGCTAGGTCATTAAGCAAAAAGTAAGTAAAGACTAATTTACTCTGTTATTAATCAATGAAATAAATATATTCTAAAGTCCTGTTTTAAAAAGCAATGTACTGCTTGGGTGAAAAGTGAATAAATTAAGTTAAAATGTGTAAAAAGAAGCATAGTTGTTTAAATAATTTTATTTTAAATAATTTTGGAAAATAATTTTTATTTTTGCAGAGCCATATGAGCCCAGACCAGTTCCTAATTTGAGGAGCTGCTAGGGTCACCGGGAACAATGAAGAACGTGCTGGAATTTTACCCAGTGGAGAAAGTCCTGTTCTTGATCTGTGATCTGCTCCCTTCCTCCTGTCTTGTGGCTCTGCTGTAGTGTGCAACTGGGGACCCTCCTTACTGGCCCAGTTGTAGACAAGGCACCAGTTTTTCAAATCTCCCCATGCTTGGGTTGGGCTTACAGCTTTTGTGATCTTCTTGGCTTTGGTTTCAAGGCCCTCAAGTTCATGCCCGACCTTGGGTAAGACCCTGACCTCAAAAAATGAGCTGTGCAAGGGTTGGTCTTGGCCCTCTGGTGATTATTTGGTCCCAGGTATGTGAGTGACCTTGTTGTCAGCGGTCACTGAGTCACTTCTCAAAGCCCGGGATTTGTTTATCCTGAAGTCCCTCTGCTCTCTCTGCCGCTCAGGTTAGTTTCTTCTTCCTTGGCCCGTGACTGACCAGGGACAGGCTGGTTTTCAGGCATGATTTTCCGGACCACTCCTGTGGCAGCAGCATGGTGTTACCCTTCAGCAGGAGCCAAGTCCTTCCCACTGGAAGCACTGCTCAGCTCCCAGTTTGGCTGCCCAGACCTCACACCAACTCCTGAACAAAACCCAGCTCAGACCTCCGGGCTCCCCTGTGTGTCCTATTCCTGCTGCCAGTGGTGTTTTCAGTTGCCAGGGCCATCTCTAGATTTGAATGCCTTTTGGAAGTGACAACTCAATGGCTTCCCACAGAGACAGGAGATCAAATTTGGGAGCCTATTGGCTGAACAGCCTGTGAGGTTTCCATTTTTTTTTTTTTGACCTGCTTTTGCATCAGTATCTGTCAGGCTTAAATCCCACAGTACTGCAAAGTTACAGCAAATACTTACTCTGGTTTCAGTTGTCGTAGCACCTGAGAGACTCTCTCTGCAGTGTGAAGCCTGTTGTGCTGAAGCACTCTTCACATGCTTGAATTTGAGACAGATCCTGCCCCAGGAGCCTCCGATTCCAAGTGCACAAGGACGCTGCAGAGAGGTGAATATGTTAGGACGAAGTCATGAGAGTGTCTGTAGCGGAGGCGGATATTAAACAAAATCCTCACGGACTCCCTTCCACTGCAGACCGCGGCACCTTTTGTAAACAGACGGCCGTCTCACCGGGCTGGGCTGAGGGGGATGCGCTCTGTAGGCACATCATGTCTGCTATCACCCCCCCAAGTGAAGGGAAGTTGGAGAACGCTTTTGTGGCTTTCATTTGTTATGTTACATAAGGATGGAAGCTGCGAGGATCATTAGAATGAACTTTTTGCCGTATTTCAAAACCAATCACTTGTTTTGACGTTTGCAATCTGGCTCTTCGCTAGTGTTTTTCCGGTGGTTGTGTCGAAAGGAGCAGCCTGTGTTCTCTCATTCTGTTTACGTGACTTGAAATGAGAAGTGCGGGCACGTATTAAATTCCCGTTGAGAGGCGAGCGCTGAAATGTGAGCTAGGTAAGGGTTCATGCATCTTTCCTAATATTTATAGTTCAGTGATTTAAAGTGTATAAAGTAATCAAGTTTTGTTGGGTGAGAAACGCGTTCCAGGCTGTTCCTATTACCATGGGACAGCCGAGGAGGGAAGCACTGGTGGGTAAGCAGAGAACTGCAGGAGAGATGGAGCAGGGGGCTGGCGATGGCTGGCTGGTACCGGCGGCAGTTTCTCTTCTACTCAAGTGTCTATTTTTGGCTCATGCATATTATGGCACAGATATTTCCCAGAAGATAACGTGGCTTTTATTTGAAGCCAGCTCTTTCTGCTGACTCCAGGTGTAAAGCCAGGGTATTTGGGTTACGGGCTTACATGTGCGATCCACCTGCAGTGTCACAGGGAGAAGGGGCCCAGTTCTGCTCTGGGTTTTATGTAAGGCTGCATCCTGCAATTAGCGTGGCCAGCCCATGGCTTTTGAGCCACGTGTGGCTTAAGCACAAGACAAGTGGGGTGGGTTTGTGCAGCCAACAGTGGATCTACGCTGAAGGAGGTGCTACCAGATGGAGGGGGAGGTAAGACATCATTGACCCGGTCCATAACAGCAAAACCAGCCCAACATCACCCTGTAGTATGGTGGGGAGCGATGAGCCTTTGGGAAGCTCCTCATGAGCCCTGTTTGGAGGTCACCTTGTCTTTTGCTTTCTGTAGAGCATAATCGGTGGGTCTCAGCTAAATGAAAGTATTGCGTGTGCTGCCTACAATGCTAGTCTCCCTGTGGCGATCCACTGCTGTTTAATTACAGTGGAGTTGTTTTCTCTTGGCTTCACGGAGTCATATATGGGATGGTCAGATGCCGTTATCCATAGGGAGGGATCACACAAGGCTGTCTGACCAGTCAAGCAGGTTTTTTGCAAAACCTAGAGTTGTCCCAGGGCTGCTGATGATCCTTTTTAGCTCTGGGGAGCACAGCAAGGCTGGGACAGTGCGGACTGCTTTGCTCAAGCTGCTTGTGCGAAGGGCAGGGAGATTTGTGCTGCAGAGGGTGGCTGTGTGCTGTCTGAGGGTGTTCTGATGTGCTCTCAGGGTACCTCGTCTGCCACTCTGTGGCTGTTTGTGACAGCGGAGATGCGCCAAGAAGCCAGAGCCAGGGTCAGAGTACACGTGGGGGCTCTGCACTGCAGCTTACAAGTTGTCGCTATTTATCTCTTCAGAGTTGCTGTCGGGGACCAGAACAAGCTTTATCAGTGGCGTGGACAAGAAGGCATGCCAGATCAGACCTGCAGTTTGTCTTCGGCTGGGTTCAGCTTCAGGTTTGTCAGAGAAAAATGCGTGGAAACTAGCCACCAGATGCGTTAGTATTTTGTCCATCGTGAAAAAATAAGCTGCGTGAGACTGGGGGATACGTGTGAAGGAGCATAGTACTATGGTGCAGAAGGGTCATGTTTGGCCAATGTGAGCGGCACGTGGGAAGAAGAAAAATAACAGTACAGAACATGGCTAACCTTGGCCACAAATGATGTGCCTAGAGCTGAAACTGATCACTGTTACAGTTCTGCAGGTGGAGAGAGATACAGGGAAACTGTGTGAATAAGAAAATCCTGTTGCAGCAGCTGCTGTTGTGCCATTCTCGTCTTCTCTGGCTCAGGTGGGGAGTGAGTGAGCTAAACCCAGGGCCAGCCTTGACGGATCCCTGTGTGTGTTCCTGTTCCCCTCTGCCTCCTTTATACCCGTCCAAGGGCTGCTGTAAGGCTCACTGCCCTGGAGTGGTGCAGCTATTCTATCTTTGTTCTCTTTAGCTCCTTTTTTTTCCACTGCCTCAGTGCCTTCGTAAGGGCTCTGCTGACCTATCCATGTCCTGTCTGCGATCTCTTGGCTGTCTTTGCTCTGCGGCGCTTCTCTTCATTGCCTGTTGAAGACAACTCACAAAGTACCCTCACGCTTTCACCTCTGCTGCTCTTTGCATGAGGGAGGTATCCCCTAAGCAGCCCCATCCTTTCTGCTCGTTTCTCAGATCTCTGCTTAAAAATCTCTCCTCCTGTTGTGCCTCTGAACCCGCACAGCAAGTCCCGTAACCCATCACCTGAAACTCATGGGGCTGTTTCTCAGGACTGACCAGATTCTCTGCTTCGTTTCTCTGTTCTTACTGCCTGCGGGAACAGAAGCCCTAAGCTGGGCGACCTGCACAGCAAGCAGTTGTGTTAAAAAGAAGTCAGTTTTCCTGAGTATTTTCACTCTATATCAGCAGAAGTGACCTGAAACTCCTGCTTTTCATCAGGCACCCTGGGGAAATCTTGCTATGAAATACTCTTTCTCCCTTGATGCAAACCACTTTGAATCAGAAGGAGAAAGTGTTTCCAGTTAGGGTTTTTTTTTGACCGTGGCTACCACAGTGGGGTACTGGCTTGTCAGACAGATAAAGGTAATATGCGGTCATACAGTCTGTCTAAACTGCCCTTGCTTTGGAGTTTGGACTTCATCCAGAGCAGGACAGAAGTCCTGTCCTGGGATGCTGTTCAACTGTAATGTACGTGAAGGGTGCCGAAGCAGAGACCTGCTGGGTAACAGAAGAAACCCACCCACCCTCTCTAAAAAAAACCCAAACCCACCCCCACCTCCGATATTTTTCTTAACAGACTACAGGGTCTTGTTCTCCTTGATAAGGGAAGTTTTCAAAGTGAAGCTGCAATCTTTTCCCACTGGATGCACGACGCCAATGGATGTACAACACAGTGACACCCACGTGGGGCTAAGGCAGGTCTAAGTCCTGCTAAACGCAGACTCGCACATCTCTGCAGCTGCTTTGCCACTATATGCAAGATCCTGAGCATGCTGGCTCTTGTTTCCAGGATAATCACACTAAAATCATCTTCCTTCTTTTACCTGCTAGAGTAAATGTTATGGTAGATCATACAGCAAGGGGAGGAGCAGCAGCAGCTGATGCTGTGACACCTCAGCCTGCTTTTGATATGCTTGGTTGTGCTTCCGCAGGTATAAAAGCAGGGGAAAAAATATCAAAAGGACTTGAAATATTCCATGTTTGTTGAGCTCAGATACCTCATCTGAGTCTCTGGAACTGGTAAATAGGTGCTGAAGTCAAAGCAGCCAGAGTCTGGTAGTATTTTCTTCCTGTGAAGGGCTCCAGTAGGTGCCCTTGGATTCCTGGCAGAATGTGGTTTGAGGTGTCTAACTCGAAGCAATGCAGATTTGGAAAATCTTGGCGTCAGATTCTGACAGGAAGGAAACTTTGACAAATGAAGCAGGAGGGGAGGGGGGAAAGAGAGGAGGAAGACTGGGAAATGAGCTCTGACTCTGCAAAGTGGAACATGGCCTGGACATGACTATGGTGGGACGACTCCAGCTCTGCCTCTGCCAGTCTCCTCTCCCTGACCTGCTGAGCTGAGCCGTCCAGCTCCATCCCTTTCCCAAACGCTTCCAGCTGAGTGATTCCTCCTCCTGTGCCCCTCTTCCCTCAAAGCAGTTGAAACCTTAATTCCTCATGCACTTCCCTGTCAGCTGTTGTTCATGTCAACTCGCAATATCTGCAAATAAGCAAAAAATGAAGCCCTCCCTTCTGGTTAGCATCCCCCAGTCCCTGCTGCCTGGCATGAAGAGTCAAATCCGTGCATGTGTGGTGTACAGGGAGGCTGCTCGGACTGTTGGATCAATGCGGAAGGTACTAGCTGTTACTGAGTTAAGGGCTGAAATGAATAAACAAGAGGGTTTGAATATACACCCTCCCAGCTGTAGTGATCTTTCCCACTGAAGCACTGATCCATGAGGTTTTGAGTTGCGCACGAAGGGTAAATTGATCTAAAAATGCATCCAGTTCTGGCTGCAGGCATCTGGCCGGCTGGGAGCTGGGGTGGAACAAGGGAATAGCTCTGAGGTTTGTGCTGCTTCGCCCTGCCCTGGCTGTGGTGGCCACCGCCGTAGGTCTCTGGAAGGAGGGAGTGGATGAGTGGTGTCCTCAGCCCTCCGCACTTGGTGCGTGAGGCCGGGGCGCAGATGGGTCCCGTTTCCCCATGGTCACGGAAGTGGAAGATGCTCTTTATGGCTTTGTGGAGAGCAGAGGACTGGATGTGGGCAACGGTTTTCAAACTGCCTGGTGAATTTTTGGGGTGTTACACTTCAAAGGCTATTCCTTTTTCATTACCTTCTGAAAATCAGACCCATTGCAGCTTTCACAGTGCACAGATCCCAAACCAGATGTGTTTTTTATCAAAGCCTGGCTTGGGAAAGGTCCCTTGGGACATTTGTAAAAGAATCCTTACTTGCAAAGCTACCTATTGATGTGCTCCTAATTAGTATAATCACATTGTTTCAATGTTGCCTCCAGTATAAAGGATTTTATTTTATTTTTCCTAATACGAGGTGTTTGTATTTGGATTTTCTTTGGAATTGGACGTTATGGTTAGAGTTTCTGGAGCATATGCTCCCTTGTACTTTAACAAAGGGTGTATGAATAAGGGAGAGGCAGTTTGTCTCCTCCCTGCCAGGAAGCGCTCCGGGGAGCAGTGCTGAGGGTCAGGCTGGTTTTACTTCAAGCCTTTACAGGGTTCACTTGGCTGTCGCTCTGGTTGTCTTGGTCTTCTGGCAATTTTAATTTTCCCACTGACCTTTAAACTGTAAATATCTTTTTGGGACTGACTGACTAGTATGGAGGGGTGGGTGTTGGTGTGATTTGTTGGTTTTTAGTTGCAGAGGAGGTCAGGGTTGCCAGAGGAGATGGCTTTTAGAAGGCTTGCAAGCAGCAGTGCTGCTTACTCCAGAAAACTGGAAGGAAAACAGTACAAACTTTGATTCCCCAAATGCTTGCAAAATCTGCAAGAAATGTTCATGCTGACTTTTGTTAAGATCATCTAGAGCAGTGGTAAGTAGTGGGCCAGCACACACATCAGTTAATTGATGAGTGTGGTTAACATCACTCAGTAGCTGTATTTTCAAAGATCAGGTCTATGATGCTTTATAACTTTATTGGTACCTTGATCTCCATAAAGCTCCCGCAGTTGACTTCCTTCCCAAGGGACTGAGTTGTGGTGATGCTGGGCTGTTTTTCTGACTGTCTCTGCTGGTGGATCTCGGAGCGGTTCTCAGGATTTAGTTGTCTGATTTTTTTTTTTTCCTACACCCATATGAAGCAGATAAATAGCATATGCTCATCTGCCAGCTCAGTCGTCCCAATTCACACACGGACTCAAGGTCTCACGTAGGCTGCTCCCAACAGATACCTAATTTAGGGAATGTGACTATCGGAGTGTCTGTGCTTAAGACAACAAGGAGTAGTTTGAACCATTTACTCCCCAGGGATCTGGTTTCCCATGTGGAGAGGGGAGCGGTCAGTGCCTTCACCAGCTGAGCATCACGGTGACCTCTCTGGTGCTGGCTGCCATCGGATGGAGTCTTTCCATAACTGGGTATCCGTGTCAGCGCAGCAGCACCGTGAGGTCCCTTCGAACCTTAACGATGAAAGGCAGAGTGAAGCACCACCCGCCGGTAATAAGCAGAGCGCAGCACTTTGATGTTTTCCTTGAAGAAGTCAAAGGGGGAGTTGTGTTGCCTTGTGGGATTTATTTGCTAAACACACATATATTNGGTGAGGGGGGTGGGGGGGGGGGGGGGTGGGGGGCAGGATGTCAGAGACTGTCAGGGCATTCTAATGTCTTTGTGAGAATTGTGCGGGCAAGGAAATATGGTTTCTCTGGGAGCTGGAAGTCTTTATGCTTTTAATCAGATGCACAAAACCGAGGATTCCTTTCCAGACCTGATCCCGAAGAGGTTGTCTAGAGGAGCCCGTCTCCCTCCATGGCCAACGAAGAGGGGGTGTCCCAGGGGGACGGTGTGAGCCCCCCTGTGCCGGACGGTGCTGGTGGAGGGAGGGACACAGCTTTACTGTGCTTTCCACTGGCAGCCTTGGTGGGACTGTCCGGAGATGTTTGGATGGGCACAGCCAGATGGCAAAGAGATTAATGGGAAACCTCACAAACCTTCTTCCTTCAAATACTAGTGATTCTCCCTATTTCTAAGCAGAGCAGACTAAGCACCGCCTGTAGGGCTGTCTTACGTGCAGGAAAATCCATCTTCGAGTTGTGTAAATCTTGCTCAGTATGTGTCCCTCCCTCATCAATTAATTGACAGGGAAATTCCTTTTAGGATGAGCTCAGCTACATTTGTCAAACTTCAGCAGCGTATTTGCTTATGCACGGGCAGCAGTTTCCCTCCTGGATTTTGGACTCAAAACCCGCGGTGTGACCATCACACACATCTGTTTCACTGCTACTGGCAGCGCAGCGGAAATTCTCTCCCTTGCTGCTGTCAGGGGAAGAGCTGCAGCCTGCCTGGGGCCATGCGTGAGAGAATTAGCTCTAATCTGATGCACCCTCCGTAGCTCGGAGCATGGAAAGATGTTGGAGCGGACAGTAAAGCTTGAAAAACTTGCAGACTCTCCTGGACCGAGGTGGTCAACTTGCATTCATGGTGGTGGCCACTGGGAACAGGATGAGAAGTAAAAAGCTTAAGCTGCAGTTGGCAGAGTTACCTCTTCAGGGTGGTGAATCTCTCCAGCAGATTGTGGAGTCGTTACTGGAGGGTTTAAGTAGCAGGTCAGGCGTACGCCATCCTCCTGCAAGGCTGAGCGGATCCTTCACTCCGGTAGAGAAACGGATCGAGTGACCTCTGCAGGTGCCTTGTTAGTCCTGTTTCATGTGATTCAAGGCTGTAGCATTGAGGAATAAATTTTTTATTTTTTTTTTTTTTTGGCCAATTGCATGAAACTATCTTGCAGGCCTTGCCCTCAAGACTCCTCACAGGCTTGGTCTGGTTCTGGGCTGCAGCAGGGACAAATTATAGGTGGTTCAGCTGCTGGGCTATTTAGCTCCATAACCTCTCAGCAGTGGTGGCCACCACCAGATGTGTCTGGGGTAAAGCAGAGGCAAGGTAAAATATGTTTCACGTCACTTTTATGGTGATTTGTGAGAGCTGATATTGTGTCTTGAAGCATGAAGTGTGATGTCTGTCAAACTAATTATCACTATTGAAAAAATTCATCTTAGGGAGGTTATGCTTGTTTACTTCGGAGTTTTGGGCAACCATCCAGACTCAGTGGTCCAGATTTAACTGCCGTATAGCTTTGCTTAAACCATCACGCTAAGTATTTGCCAGGGGCTGGCTCTCAGCCTTCAGTGAAGCCTGTCTTGGTGAGTTGTGTGTTGGTGTTCTGCCCTCCCAGTGCAAATCCAGTGTCGCTGGCATGTTCCCGATCACACGATCTGCGTCTCTGTACAGCCTCAGAGCCAGGTGATTTCCAGGCAGTATTTTCAGTGAGTAAGTGACCACTGAAAAGTCCTAAATCTGGAAGTAACCAAGCTTGGACTTTAATTTTCAAAGTTGGCTAGTTTCAAAACTAGCTAGTCTGCTAGTGAAGGGAATTTTAACATGGTGTGTGAATATTTAGCACCAGCTATCAGTTTACAGCAGTTCTCTTGCTAAGACTAAGCACTATGCAAAAAAAGTAAATAAAAAATCACCTTCTGAAATTTCCTACAGGGAAAAGAAAAGGTAAATATTTACCTAACCTCCTGAGATGCTGGTAGAGTCAGAATCCTCCACTGAAATGACTGAGAAAAAAACCCCGGCCTCCCTCTAAGTCACTTTAAGGTTTTAATTGCAACAAAAAACTGGGGAATTCACTTTAAGTTCCCACAGCAAATGATAGCTGTGTTTCCCTGGTTGCACTCATGTCCTTTCGTGATTATACGTTTTTAAAGTCAGTGACCCAAAACGCTGCATATGTACCTAGAAAGTTCCAAGGAAAGTACAGTTTAAAGGTAAATTTTCATATAAAAGCTAGAAGTCATATCTAGCTTTCCTGGAGGAGCGACTGTGTTTTCCCATTTTGTAGTATTTTTCTGAGCACGCATCACTTTCTTCTGTTGTGCTACTGCACAGGGAGGAGATAAGTACATACTTGAAGAGAGAGAGCCGGTGTTGGTGCTGCAGCTTTACATTTTCATCTCTTGATGTTGTACAATTCAAGGTCTTGATTTTGCTTTTGCTGAAAACCCTATCTGTCTTCTGTGATAGGTTTCCTTTTAAAGCAAAACAAAAAACCCCAGTTTTGGATTAAATATGTCATGAGGAGATTGTACTGCTATGTATGCTGAATATCATAAAGAAAATACCGAACAGATTATACTTAGGCTCTCTAAAGAAGTTCGCCTCCAGGCTGAATGCCAGTGTGAGAAATACTGGCTTGAAAGGGAGCAGTTTTGGAAGGTGATAAACCTCTGGAAATAGGATGAAATTTCCAAATGCTCCAGAACTATAACAAACAGCTTATGGTAATCAAGAGTTGGCAAGAATAATCCCTGTTTGAGAAGAGCTTCTAGAGGACAGAACAAAATAGTCACTTAATATGAGTTGAAAGTCTAGCGAAGTCCTTTTTTTCAGCCAGAGCCTGGCTCATCTCTGCATGGGGGGAAGAGTGAAGAGACTTGTCTATGTGAAGGCAGATGCACCCAAGGATTATGTTTCCCATGGGCTCAAATCTTCTTTGGGGAGTTCCCCGTCGTAGCAGTGGCTCTCAGACGGGGTAGGTCCCTGTGCCCACTGACTTGGCTGTAGCTGCTCCAGTGCTGAGCCCTGGGAATGATCTGCCTTGGAGGAGGTCTGAGCAGGGTTTGGTAGCTTCTCTCCCCGGCTGGCCTGAGGTGTCTGGGGCCAACTGGTAGGTTGGCCATTCAGGACTTGTGCGTGAATGAGGTGCTTGCCCGGGCCATCCAGTGCCTGGGTTATTCTGGGAGGCCAGAGGGGTTGGGAGATGCCTTGTGTGTTGGAGGGAGAGGGAGGAATAGGTGGTAGGAGACAAGCAATAAAGCAGACAGCGAAAGGAGACCGCAGCCAGGCTGAAGGGAGTGAGGGGATAAGCTGGAAGGGAGGTCAATGAATGAAGTTGTCTATACCCGTGCTCCTGCCACGTGCCCTGCCCTCTCATCCCAGACGTGCTCTCTGTTGGCAGCGTTGTGGGGAGCCACCAGAGAGTCTCTCCCCACAGGGCATTGATTCGCATGGAGGCACGGTGTCCCTGCTGCAGACCTGGCATCCCAGCTTGATCCGGTGGTACTGCAGGAGGCTCTTCCTACTTCCACTCGTTGCTGCCTCCGTGGCATGCTGCAGGGCACCTCCTGCAATGAGGACAACCATTTGCAGAGCCTTGATGGGTGCAGCAATGTCCTGTCCTGCACCTCTATGTCTTCCTTCACTGGCTTTGAGGGCACAGTGTCTTGCAGTGACCGGCTCCTGATGCAGCAGAGATCAAAGGCAGAAACCTACTCTTGGCTTGCCAGCTCCTGTTTCTTTTAAATGTATTTGGCACGGTGATCCCTTCTTGTTCTGTGAAGGGGTCACCTTGAAAAGTAGTTCCTTCTGCAGGGTTCATTACCTGCACAGCCACAAGGTTCAGTTAGGTTCACTTGATGGTGACTAATATCTGTTAACGTCCATCAGAGTCCAACCGCTTAGTGGAGAACAGCACAGCATATAAATCTCTTTCCCTTCTGTTGCTGCCTTTCAACAACAAGGTAATTCCATTTAATACATAATGGTAACACTTAATTGGTGGTATGAAGTGAGAGGAAATGGGCAAAAATGGATACAAATGCATCTTGGCTCCGATTCAGCTGGTCCTTTGCTTCCTCTGGATCTGAAGAGGAATATTAGAAAGGGACAATGCGTGAAAAGCCTCATCGGGAGAGTGCCAGTGCAAATACACTGTCGTAATGGAGCTGTGGTCGGGCAATCTGACAGCTCTCTGCCTGCTGCAAAAAGAAGGATGCTTAGCACGTTTCCCTTCAAATAAGGGTGTTTTGGAGCATCTTTCTAGATTTGATTTCTTTCTTTCTGAATTTGTTCCTAAGTCTTAAATGATTATTTTTTAAAAAAATTGTTCTTTCCTTCGGAACAATGAATAATTTAGGCGCATAAACTGTACGAAACACTGTTCTCCCAGATTGGCTTCAAATGCTCTTTGAAAACTCAAAGCCAACCACTTCATCAGGTGCAGAATTACAGCAGTGTGTCACGGCAGGCTTCTCTTCCCTTCCTGCGAATGCACCCCGATACCGCCTCTGCCCCCGAGCGTGCTGCGGGGAGCTGACTTATCCGCTCCTCTCTGCCTCGAGATACTGATCTATGACCTTGCAGCCTGCAAAGTGTCCTGTGCAAGCAAGAGGTGTGAAAAATAAGAGACTGCAGTTTGAGCCGGAGGCACTGTGGGTTTCCAGTGAATTTACGGGGCAAGTGGGGTGAGCTTGTGCTCAGAGGTGAGGTGTCCGGATGCGAAGGATGGGCCAGAGTTCATAGGTGCAAGTACCAGCAATGCTTCGGTGACACAAGAGGGAGCTGTGGACTCTCCTGAGATACAGCAGGGTTCTCCCAGCCTTAAAGGCAGGTGTGAAGGGGCAGAAGAAATCTGGGAGCACAGCAGCCTCTGGAAAGACAGACCAAGCATCTCTTGTGCTTGTAGATTTGGGCTTACTTAACTACTAGTTAACCCTAAATGGTCTGGAGAGAGACCTGGAAAGGAAGACTTCCTCCTTGGGGAAAACAGAGATGAAAAATAAGAGATGGTTGTTTCTGGATCTGGTGCCGCTGTGGACGTATGGGTGAGATGTGGGAATTACAGTTGCTATCCAAACATTAAGCTCCGTTGCTTATTAATACCTGGTTGTAATTCCACTTGATAAATGGTCAATGCTTTTTAAATTTCATTGTGTGGAGTTTTTTTCCCACCTTTGACTTAAAAAGGAAAAGATGGCCTTGAATGCAGATGCTGGTCTTGGACACAGGAGTCCAAAGTCTGTCTCCCTGTTCATCCGTGTAGTCTACGCTGTGAGCTGTGTGAGGTTTGTTGCTCAGGCCTTGACCTGGAAATGAGATTTTGGGGAAATTGATGATGTGAGACCTGGGAAGGGATTCCTCCAAACCTTTGCATAGTTCTGTAAACACCAGTTTCACCAGTAGACCTTCCTAGGGGCTTGAGATATGCTGCTGGACGAGTCCAGGGCTATCACCGCTGCTTGGTACTCTGTGGTCTCTCCTGTAGGGCCAGCCGGCACCTTCAGAGTGGGCAAGGACCTGCCCCCTCATCTCACAACAGCGTGCTTTACACACTGCACAACGCTTTGCTTCAAAATCATGCTGGGGCAGAGAAGCAGAGTACATACGTGCACTGTAGCATAGAAATTAGAGCAATTCTCAAGACATGGAGGTGCTGGAACAAGTCCAGAGAAGGGCACCGGAGCTGGTGAGGGGTCTGGAGCACAAATCTTATGAGGAGTGGCTGAGAGAACTGAGGCTGTTCAGCCTGGAGAAGAGGAGGCTGAGGGGAGAGGAGGGTGCAGAGAACTGAGGGTCGGTCTCTTCTCCCAAGTAACAAGCGATAGGACAAGAGGAAATGGCCTCAAGTTGCGCCAGGGGAGGTTTAAGATGGATATTAGGAAAAAATTCTTCACGGAAAATGCTATCAAGCATTGGAACAGGCTGCCCAGGGAAGTGGTAGAATCGCCATCCCTAGAGGTGTTTAAAAGACGTGTAGACATGGTGCTTAGTGCCATGGTTTAGGGGTGGTTTTGGCAGTGTTAGGTTGATGGTTGGACTCGATAGTCTTAAAGGCCCCTTCCAACCTAGACAATTCTGTAATTCTATGTAGGAGTCACTGTCTCAGTGACTTCCTTTAAGCTGACCACTTAAGATGGGACAGACTTTGGGCATTTTGAAGATACCTACTTATCTATATTTAATTCTCCTTCCTTTTTAAGTCATAATTTTGGAAAAAAAAGAAATAAGTTAGTTCTGCTGGACTTTGTAGGTTTTTTGGCATCTGATTATGGATGGGCAAGGGAGGACGGCAGATCTCCAGTTTCTGCCCGACCTTCTAGATAATGGCGTTGCTGAAGTTATCAGGTGATCTCCGGCTCTGAGCACCGTCAGCATCCCCTGACCATTGATCTGTTCTCTGCCCAGTGTGTCGGGCTGTGCCGCTTCTCAAATATTCAGTGTATTTTTGCTTGAAGACGAGCAGTGCTTTCCTTTCCCCTCTCTCCTTTAAAGCTATTTAAACACCTCTTGCATTTTTGTCCTCATTCTTGCCTTTCACCCCAGTTCCTGGGTGGATACTACGTGCTATACTTGATACAGTCGGAGCTATAAATAAGAAGCAGTTTGTTGGAAAGTAAAATTAGCAGGCCAGATTTTCAAACGCGTTTCTAAATCTGTGCCTAGCCACCTCAGAGTGTGCATGTCCTCGTTTTCTGAGGTGCTGAATCTTGTTGTTATCCTTGATTTCAATGGGAATTTGTGATTCTCAGGACTCCAGGAAATCAGGTCACTTTTATATTTGGGTCCTGAACGGGGATGGAAGAGTCCGATCTCCACCACTGTGTTGTTGGTGGAGAGACTTCAGTCATTGAAAGGTTGGAAGCTTGCCCCAGGTCAGTCCCTTACCTAGCAGCAGAGGGAAGGGGGGGTTTTGAGGAGAGACGCCTTTTCCATGTATAAGGGATAATATGAGATTCTCAATGAGTGACAATAGACTTACTATTTTTTTTAATTTTTTTAAAGAAAAAATCTGGAATTTAGGTATATGGAAAAATACAGCTGTGGGTGCATCATGGTAGCTCTCGGGTTAGTCCTCAGATTGAATTAGATTACCCAGCTGAGTGTGTAGCACAGAGTTACCGCACTAATGAGCACAACTGGAAATGCCCAGAGATAGATTTCCTGGTCTTTGATTTTTTGACACTCAAAGAATTGATGAAGATCAGAACTGGGGTGGCAGGTTGTGCTTGTGAAAATACGCTCTGCTGGGGTGCTGCTTGCTGAATAATGACGTTTGTGTTTTAAGAGAGTGTAACGCTGATATTACCCCAGTGACTTGGCTACTTTGAGATGCCAGTTTCCAGCCAGTATTCGGCTAACGCAAAGGAAAATACTTCTGGGGTGCAGATTGTCATACGGATTGCTGCTTGTATCAGGGAGCTGGTACCCTGCTGTAAACCAGCCACAACACACCTGTTACCGCTGGGGAAAACAGCAGCTTTATATCTTTCTTTCCTGGGGTGGAGGCATTCGCTAATGCCATCTCAACCGCTGCTGTTGCCCTGGCTGGGGGCACAGGGAGCCAGCATGTGCCTGTGCCAGGCTGTGGCTCCTGGGGCTGCCCCTGTGGCCGGTGCAGCTACCATGACTTAAAGCTAAAACAGGTTGGGTTCATGCTGGGGACACTACCTGGTGCTTTCCAGCCTTTTTTTGAGCTGTGCTACGCACTCAGCACGCACCGCTGAGAACCAGAGGAGGTATTGCTTAGCAGCCCTGCATCTGCCCCAGCCTTCGCCCTTACAAGGCCTGCTGACCCAGGCAGGTGTGGGGAAATGGGCAGAGAAACACTTAATCTTTTCTTCTTTATGAAGATCTATAAACACGGTAGGAAGACCATAAAGGAAGCAGACCCCATGGCCACTTTACCCATGACGCAGAAGCTCATGCAAGAGAGCATCGTCAAGGGAGATGATGCACTTATTCTACTGGGGTCTCCTTATAGCATCTTCTTGCTCCGGGACAAATTGGGAAAACGGGGGCTCTGCAAGTGGGAGAAATGGCCGAATCTCACTGGAGTGTAGGCATCGCATTTGTCTTTTAATTTGCTTTGTGCTTTAGAAAAAAACCCCCCAAGTGTTGATTGTCTGCAAGAGGAGTAAGAGGGAGCTGCAGCTGGAGCAACAAAGGGAAGGCATGACGGAAGAGGGGCTAGTTTGATAGATGCTTGTTGACACTGCAAAGAGAGAGAGTTGCTTCACCTGCCACCAGGAAAATAGTTTTGGGCTTTTGACTGTGTTTTTGGCAGCTGTGCTTAGCACAGCTTTTGTAATTAAATTGAGCCTCTGGTTAGGAAGGCGCAGACAGAAGATGATAAAAGCTGCAGAGGATGTGGTTGCTGGATTCCTCATTTCTACAGCTATGTAACTCAGGGCTCTGCTCTGCAAAACCAAAACAGAGAGAGAGCATCAAGCAGAAAGGCATTTGCATGCAGAGCATCCAAAAGAGGTTTTCTTTGTTAGCTCAGTAGCCTCCAGCTTCTGCCTCCAAAGCCTCCTGTGTGTTTGTACGCCAAGACGAGCACTTGGCATCCTGCTCCACCGCTTGGAGCTTTGCTGGAGGAAGAGCAGATGCTTCAGTCTATGTTTTCCATGCCCTCTCCCAACACAGCTTTTCCCTCTTCGGGAAGAGTATTTAAATAGCTACTTTAAACAAGCAGGGATTACAGGAGGAGGAGGTTAAAGCTGCATTTGACTTATGTGACTTCCGAAAGCTTCACCTTGGAGAGCTGGTCTCCTATCAGCGCTGTGTGAAGCCACAGCACCAGCCATCTTCCTCCCTCCTCATTGCCTCCTTGCTTCTCCTGGGCTGCTGCCCTCTGGCCTGCCTTCTCCCTTGATCTCCATAGCTGTCTTCTCAATCCTCCCCATGCCCAGTGCCTTCCCAGAGCTGTCTCCATGCCGCACCACTTCCTCCATTGCCAGCCCCTTCTTGCTGCATCTTTCTGCCTGAAAGGAGGTTGTAGCAAGGTGGGGGTTGGTCTCTTCTCCCAAGGAACAAGTGGTAGGACAAGGGGAAATGGCCTCAAGTTGTGCCAGGGGAGGTTTAGGATAGATATTAGGAAAAACTTCTACACCGAAAGGGTTTCCAAGCATTGGAACAGGCTGCCCAGGGAAGTGGTTGAATTGCCATCCCTGGAGGTATTTAAAAGGTGGGAAGACATGGTGGTTTTGGCAGTGTTAGGGTGATGGTTGGACCTGATGATCTTAAAGGCCCCTTCTAACCTAGACGATTCTACGATTGTGGGGTCCTTCATGGTTCTATCTGATCTGTGGGCACCGGGGGGTCCTGAGCCTGGAGCTCAGGAGGTTGTGCTCCTCTGAAAAGAATGGGGACTAAGTTTCAAGATCAGTTTTCAAACTTAGGCCGTGGTGCCACAGGGCTCATCTAGTGCCATCCCTGGCCTGTGCACGCTCAGCCATTTCTTCCTGTCTTGCATTCCAGCTCCTTACTTAGCCCAACAAAACCATCACGAGGTCAATTTGAGGAGCAGGTTGAAACTAACTTTCCTTTTGCCCATGTCGGAGCCGGGCTCAGCACCACTCCACAGCTCTGAGGATACCTGAGCCAGGCAGGGACGTCTCAGCTGCCCAGGCTTATGCCATCAACACCGGAGTGTCATCTACGGCATAAGGCAAGCCCCGGGGCTGACTGGCACTGCTGTATGAATGGGCTGGGCTGGGACCCGGGGCCTGTTCCTTGCTGTGCCATGGGCAGAGGGGTTGTGTGAGCCAGTACATCCCTCTGCCGCTCATGGGAGAGATCCTGCATCCCTCCAGCAACGGCAGGGGACGGCTGGCCTGGGCTGATGGCTGGTGTCCTTGCATGCCAGCTGGTCTCACAGCGCTGCAATGACAGCACAGAGCTGTATATATATAGCACAGAGCACTGTATATATAGGGCTATACACGTCTTCTATGTATAGACACACAATGGCACAGGCACGCTCACAGGCTAAAGAAAACGAAGCCAAAACTTCATTAGGTAGAGCACAACTCCACATCACTTTGAAGCCCAACTTACTAATGTGTATAAAATCCCTATCTCAGGTGGGCTGTCCTGTGCCTCTCTTCTTTTATGCTGTTTTTATTGCTTTTGGCATTCAGGCAATTCGTATTAAACACCCAGAATCCCACAATGGAAAGAGCAGGGGGCAGGGGAATATATCTAAAAGAGAAAGGGGGGATAAAAGAACAAGTGGAATGAAACCCTCTGCAACCTCCTTTTGAAGAAATTACTTAGGTTAATGCTGAGTTTTTCTTCCTTTACAAACCCCAGGAGAATAATAGCTGGGGAAGCTCCCCTGAAGTAGGGTTCTTCGGAGCAGGGAAAGCCATCCTGGATGGCGTATGGCAGAGTGAAAGTGGTTCAAAATGCCGGCTGTGGGACAATTCCTGAGGGGAAAGGCTGCTGTTCAAATGAGAGGATGACACGAGAGAGGTCGGGCTCCTCCACTTGTAACGGAGCTCCAGCAGTACAGGGGGACGCATGGCTCCCAGGGTAAGTTCATGAGATTATTAGCATCATTAGAGCAGTTTGTGCGCCCAGTAAATGCAGACCTGAACAGCCACAGCAGTGCGAGCCTGCAGCCCGGAGAGGCCTGGCTGAGCGTCACACATGGAAATCCGGCTTTGTTGTTGTTTTTCTGTCTTCTTCAGACTCTTGAAGTTTTGGTGGAGAGAGGAAAAAAGGGTTCTTAGTCGCACTGAGCTCTCCCAGGAAACCGCATTTGTACTAAGCTCTTGCAGAGTGAAGCCTACAGGCGTTTTATGTGCATGAAAAACTAATGCAAAGAGGGGTTTTGCTGCCAAGACCCATCTGTAAGAAGCAGAAGAGTCTGTGTGCCCTGCCAGGGCCTCTGCACCATTACCTGGAGTTCTGCTCCCAAAGGACCTCTTCTGCCAGATCCCAGCATCCAGCTGCAAAAGGGCCCTATGGAGAAGCCAGCAGCACACCGAGGGGAGCACTCCACACCTAGCAGTGAGGTATTTTCCTTCTTTCCCTTACCTGGATGTGTTCATCCCTAGCCTGAGGCTTGGGAAGCTTGCCATAGAGCACCCCACGGCGTGCCTCAGTTTTGTGGCTTTTCTGCATCTCCTGCCGAGGAGGGTGGCTTCTCTTCAAGGTCGCGTTTCCTCACCGGTGCGCTGCTGCCTGCTTTCGGACTCTTGCTTTTTTAATCCCCCCAAGCTGATCAGTTTAGTCGCAGGCATGCTGGGCCAGCCTTGTTTTACCGTGCCGGTTCACAGAGGTCCGAGCTGCTCTCTGTGCTGGAGGCTGAGCCCAGGAGAGCTGCTGGGATGTGCCAGGGAGGTTGAGCCCATAGCACCTCTGGGTGTCAGCAAATCCACCCGCTTTCTGAGAGACTGGACCCGCCAGACGTGTGGAAAGCCAGCTGGTGGCTGTTCTTGCTGTATCTGGTCCACGCGGCACCAGGAACCTTACAATGCAAGCTTAAGAGCCAGGATTAATCATGGTTCCTCTATTCCTGCTACAGCACTTACTGGGAGGAGACCTTTTGCATGCTGGTTCAGCGAGCAGGATGTGGTGCCCATCCAGAAATATGGCCGGGGCAAAACATTTACAAGAGAGTCATCAGAGAGGGGGAAAAAAAGGTTTAAAAAAACCCCCCATCTTTTCCCTGATGTGGATTCCAGGTGCTGAAAGATTTTGGAAAAGTGGGGCAACTCCTCCTCAGGTATTGAATGTGAATGTTGAGGCGTTAGAAATGAGCCTCTGGGTGGGTTCCTGTGTCCCACGGGCTGTGGAAAGCGCTGCTCCTCTCCGCTGGGTCTCTCAAGGAGCGTGCTTTGCTCCTGCTCTGACCAGACCTGGCTGTTCTACCCATAATGAGCCGTGCTGACCCACAGCTACGGTAAGCAGAGGCTTATCCTGGGCTTGAAAGTGCCAGCGAGGGATATAAGGGAACGCTTGGGTGCCAGATTAATTGTTTCGGGGACTGAGTGCTGATAGCCCAGCACGTTCCCTAATGAGGAGATGAGCTCTCCAATAACTTAATAGAATCCTGCTGCAGGCTCTTGATTTACCTCTGACACGTTAAACCAGTGCTGGATCAATACCGTGCTCTGTTGCAGTAAATAGGCTTGATTTTAAGTATCGCATAAGAATTTATTTCAGATTAAGGGCAGATTTTTAAAGGGTAGAGCTCACTGGTTTTAGACGTAAAGAGCAGATCAAGTCTGTGGAGGGTTGGTGGCCTCTGCTGGTCCAGATCTTGGCTCCTGCAAAGCTTTGCTTGGGGAACCGGTGAAAACAGGGGTACATCCCTTCCCTGGGAACTGGATCTCAGGGATACCCCCAGTTAGTGCAATTTCACTTTGAACCACCTCGTTTTGAACCAGCAGTCAGCTTTGTAAGTGGAGTGAGGACCTGAGGAGATTACTCATAAAAAAAATAACTCCTAATTTCACCAGGTAAAGTGGGTTTGTGTGGGGCTGGGCCCCAGGACCTGCCACTGTGGTGGTGTGTCTGCTTCCCCGGCTCGTGATGGGGATGTGTGTGGGGCGGTGAGCTGTCAAAGTGTTCCTGAAAGAGAGGAGTTGTGCGTGGGGCTGCTGGTTCCTCTCTGGAAAAAACGCCCTTGACATAGTCATAAAACCACATTAGGTATCATCATCCTCAAGAAATGCAAAGCTGTTCGCTCTGGGAATGGCCTCATTCACTCCTACTAACCCCTTTCTGGTGCATATGCCCTCAGCATTTCATATATGTCGAGAACAATATCCGTGTCCCTCTTCTTATCTTGGAAAATTGTCGCCAGTTGTGAGACGATGGCTGGGTCCTTCCACCACTCATCACACCGAGCACAGTCCCGCGGGACAGTCCAGGGACTGGAGTAACTGACCCAGTGAGAGTATTACAAACCCGACTAAT
Organism: Rhinoptilus africanus; assembly: GCA_013400135.1. Lineage (NCBI taxonomy): Eukaryota > Metazoa > Chordata > Aves > Charadriiformes > Glareolidae > Rhinoptilus > Rhinoptilus africanus. The sequence continues at coordinate 417,757 of VXBO01007347.1, forward strand.
TATGGTGAATACACAGCTTCGACATTGTCATTGTGTCATGATTGTTTAATCCTTTCTTAATCCCCTAATGCTGCTCAGTAGACTTTTCTTGTGTTATCTTCATTGTCTTCTTAATAAGATGTTGCACGTAACAGAGATTTACACTGAAAGGTATTAGGGAGGATTATATGAAGATTAGTCAAGAAGTACTTGCAGAAAGTTGGAGATTTCTTAGTACCAAAATTTTTAATTTCTATAGTGCAAGGATTTTACTTTTTGAAAATAATTTGTAGAGTATTTCTGCTAGAAAATTCAAAAAGTTGCTGCTATTCAAAAGAATTCTCTCGAACTTCACCACCGGTTATTTTTCAGACTAGTACCAGCTGAATTTGTCATCTATTTTTGTGGTGGTTTTTTTTCTTTTTAAAATGTAGACCCAAATTCTGGGGGAAAAAAAAAAAAGAGGGGAGATTAAACTCACGTGGGATCTCTCTTCTGCTGGGCCAAGTATACATCAGCATCCTTTATGGTACCCCAGCTGATGAGTGCAGATGGACTTGGGCACTCAGCAGGGATCACTGACTTCAGAGGAGCTCTGTGGGTGCTGGAAGGTGTTTTGTGCTGAGCCTTTACAACAGTTATTGAACTGCTAAGTCCAAGGACTGGCTGTGGTGGGATAAGGCTGATGTCCTGCAGCTGAGATTTTGGACTGCTGTTTCATCATCAGTAGATTAATGTAGCTGGAATTTTGTAGAAGCAAAGCCAGCCTGGCATCAGATCAGCACTTAAAATGAAAAACAAAAATGATTTTTAATAAAATAGCAAAACCCAAGGGGTGGTAGATTTTATGGCTAACTACCGAAGCTACTAGAAATTAATCTTACTGTAGGGCCTTGAACCAGAGTCACCCATTGAATCAGGACTTGGTCACTTCTCCCTCATGCCAGCTCCTGGAGCCAAGCTGGGACACAGCGGCTCGTTCGTGTTCCTTCCCTGTGCAGCCCTGATGCTCTGCTGTATGAGTCTTTCACAAGGCTTCACATTTGCCTTGGGAATCTTCTAAAATCCAGTGTCTGATGGTAGTGTGAGTCAAATTATTTTGACTTTTAGACATGTAAATTCCATCCAAAGAAGACACAGAAGCCAGAATAAAAAGCTGTGCTTGCTGGCATCAGGCTTGCTTTTCTTTCTAACGTTTCATGCCTGTTCTTGACAGTGGTCCTGAGTTTGCCTGTGGTATACAGGCTGGAAAGCACCACTGACAATGATTTGGATGCAGTGACAGGATGCTTATTTGGGAATTTTGCAGAGCATCCTTCTTCTGACACCCATTCTGAGCTCCCATCATGTTTTCTTCACCCTAGTTTTTATTATTAGCTCAGCTAATAATAGCTAGCTTTTATTACTAGCACCTTTTTATTATTACCTCAGTGTTGCTTGGTGTATATAGGTTGAATAAATGAATGGGACGAGCTAAATGAAATGCAAGGCCTTTACTTTCAGGAGGGCTTAAGTACCCAAATGTTGAAAGATTGGTATTCCTGATTATGTTTGGCACCTTCTAGAGATCTGTTCTTCATTGTCAGGTAAAAATATTTATGACAATCATTTTATGATAGAAAGTGGACCTACTCTGTCCTCGTGCTCGGAGGCGGTCAACTCCAATTCCTCCATGGTGGACAGCCTGATCTGGAAACCCTCCTGCAATGGGAATTTTCTACCTGGCATCATCTTGTTTAGTGGTTCGCTGTTCTCCTTATTTAACAGTTGGCCTGCTGTCCCACTGAACTTTTTAATCCCTGTGCTTCCCAGGAAAAGCTTGGAAACACTAGCTGTCAGGTCTGTAAGATCACATAGCAAATAACAAGCTTTCCAAAAGCAGTGCGGTAGATGATGTCAGTTGACGACTAGTGGTGGGGAGGGTGCTGATATTGGAGGAACCATCAGATACTTTGGGTTTATAGTGAGCAACATACTGTGATGATGTGTAGCATCTTACCCGCTTGGTAGCATCAAACCATTAGGAACTGTTCGGGTCCATGCAGGATCAGGTCTCTGGTAGCCAAGACACAACCGGCTGTCAGTGACCCCAGTGTTTCTGAACTGGTTTCGCAGTGGTGTGGGAGCCATCAGCAAGTCAAGCGGTGAGCAGGTCAGCAGCAGCTCCTCGGAGTCCGGTGGGACACAGGGGACTGAAAAGGTCTTTGCTTGTGGCAGCAAGGAGAAGCTTTCCTGTCCTGGATGACAGCTGAGAACTGCAGCAAACCTTCGTATCATCATCTTTGCGTGGATGCTTAGCTGGTGTTGGTGATTGTATTTCTGGAACTTGCCTGCTTGGGAAGCCTGAAAATAGATCACATTGCATTTTTCTATTAGAAAAACAGGGTGGATGTTAAAGAGTGAATTCCTGGGCTGATGTACTGAAAATTGCAACCCATGTTAACATGAACTAGAGATCAGCATATAAACATCCAGCCCCCAAGGAAATTAAAATCTCTTCAGATTTAGTAGGTATTTCTTGGCAGTTATTAGGTGAGATTTTAGCAGGCAGTGAGTATTTGCAGAATACCAGAAAATGTGGGTAAAGTTCAGTTTCTACCTTGATGAATAGAACGTGTGCGACTTTAGTATGCCTTCAATATGAATATTCTCAATCGAATCATACCTGGTTATTAGCGAGGTTGATGTTATGGCAGTCTTTCCATCACAAGCCAAGTGATGGGTGGGAGCAGCAGCACCCGGGTTGAAATGTCACTACAGAATGATTTGCCTGGTTCCAGCTCTTTGGACAGAAGATCTGGAGAAGACAAGCAAGAACCACGCTACTTAAAAATTCAGGATTCTTTTTTCTTCAAGCCTTGGAAGTTGCTTTGGATTGAGTTTGCCTTTTGAATAGAGTAACATTTGCTGTGTGCTTCTGGTTTTGCTAGAAGCAAGGTAAAAGTTCAAACTAAAGCCTTGACTTGACTGTACATACAAATCCCTTTTGTAGTATACATCTATTTTGATTTCAGTTTGACTGCTTTTCTCTTCTGCATCTTGCTTCTAATTTATATTCCAACAGGATAAAATGAACTTGATAATGGCCTTTTAGCTTGTCATCTTAAAACACATGCTCAGCCCGGAGGAGCCAATAAAAGTCATGTTTATGAGAGTCTTATAGTCTAGTGATTGGGAATGGACTGACCTGTCAGCTGCAGGGACATCTGCAAAGTGGATTTTATACAGACCTTATAACTAGCCATGTTCGGACAAACAAGGATGACAGTTTTGGATCTGAACGCTGTTCCAAAATCAATTACAGTCAGATAAAGTCCTTTTGTGTCTTTATCAGGCGTTCACACAAAGTTGGGAGCATCTGCCCTAACTGGGGTGTCTACAAGCCCGGTGACCGGGTGTGAGCAGGTCACCTCGCCACCCTCGGGCAGGGGGAAGAAGCGGGTGCCTTCACGGAGCTACTCATCTGAGTTCATAGCAGACATCTAAGAGAGACCAGGCAAGTTGTCTTCTAGAGTTACCCACTTCCCACCACTCATCTCTTTTGGTCTATCTGGTTCAGAATTTGGTGTCCAAAGTCAAATAGGATGAATGCCATTATCAGTGTGGAAATTCAGTGTTTCATGTACTAGTGCATCTGTTTTCCTTTAGCTGAGATGATTCTGTATCCCTGGGGCCTGAGCACACTTGCCATCTCCTCTGCATCAGATATTCTGTCACTCCTCATTGGGATTATATTAATATTGTCATTTGGCTATTAATTGTTTTCCATAGGGGGGAAAAAAGCTCCCCAAACCAAACCTGACGTAGTTCAATTTGTTTATTGGTAAGAACTACAGACACCATAAGCAACTAGCGACACAGGACGGTGTAGTGTCCTTCACAGGGACCTTATCTTATGTATCTCACCATGAGGTAAACCTCCAAATGATTTTATTCTCTCTTGCAAGTTTTTTCAGCAGAAACTGAGTATATCTGTGACTGGAGCGCAATTTTTGGCAAGCAAACATCCACTTGTGCGGGGCTGATGCTTAAGATGAACCGGTGGTTACCTGGAGGTCAACTACGCCTTTTGATGTAGGTTGCGGCTTCGGTAAAGAAGAGTAAATAGCCTTTATTTTTGCAGTAGGTCCTTAAATACGCGTGACAAACTGCCGCGAACAGAGGTGGTGTGAGCCAAGAGCACTAGGCTGTGTTTTGATATTATCGTCCCTATCTGCTGTGAGCGTGCAGTACTTGTTAGCGGCTGTGATTCAGCACTCCCGAATTCTGACTGCGCTTCCAGGTCTGGTTTGCTGCCTGGTTGGTGAGTCAGCAGCCTCGCTGCTTCCCCATGGATTAATCCCTCTGGATTAAATTTTACTGAGCCGGGGGACCGGGACTCGTGCCGTGCCTGCTCAAGGAGGGCGGTAGGAAGCCATCTGGATGCGGTTCAGAGACCTCCAACTGCTGAGACTCTTGGCCAGGAAGGAGGAATCTCCCCTCGTTCGATGATCATCTTTACAGTAAAACCAGTGCGAGGGAATGGATACTTCGTCTGGCTTGAGAGCTTTGGTTAGTGTCTTAACAGCGTTTGCCTTCACTAGCAACAGACGTGGAAACTGCGAGCCTGCAGCCTGGGCTATCGTTTACGCCGTATAATTTACATTGCTGTAATGCATACTGCATGTTTCCTGGACAAATAGGGACTCCCTGAGTGATAACAATTGCATGTGTAGGTTGATTCTGTGGAGCGCTGAGATTCGTTAATTCTGGACTGCTGAACCAGCCCATCCAGCAGTGGCTGACAGTGGCGTGGGGCTCAGGGTGAGAGGAGCGGTGAGCCAGGTATCACACAGCCTCCATGCCCTGCAAAGAAAAGAAAACTTTTAACATACTGCAGACTGAAAGTGCAGAACTTGAGGCAAGCAACAATGTACGAAGATCTGTTTTAAAGGTACCTGGAAACTAGTTTATTCTTGAATTTTTAGGGGGAAAAAAAACCCCTTATTTTCCCACGGTGATGCCTTGCGTAAACGCGAGGTGAGTAAGATGGCACAGAACTGCAGATTTCGTGTTGCATTACTCCACAGACTTGCAATCTGTGGAGTAATTATCATGTCATCCTGGTAAATTTGGACATCACATTCCACTTGTGGATGGATTTGTGTCTGATGTACCTCAGGAGACAGGGACAGAGTTTACTTCCCTCACTTCTGCTCCATATTAATTCTTTTCTTCAGCACGCTCAGAGTGGAGATCGAGAGTGCACAGGGAGGATCAGAGGACTCTATACAAATAGCATCTCATACAGAAATGCAATCAGCTATTCATAGTGGGAGCAGAAACAGATGGCCAAAGCTCTTGCTTCTGTAGCCAGAGAAGCTGGCGCTTTTCAAGCTGTAATTTTTGATGGGAGTTATAGGTACTAATCACATGTATTTTTAAAACAGTTTCGTATCTGCTTCTTTTATCTTCTAACTGTTGCATGAAACAGAGATTGCCAGGGTAGATACTTGAAGGAGTGCTTTGTGGGTTTGAATACGGCTTCTGAGTTACAGTGTTAAAATGAGGGCTGATTTTTGTCCTTTGAAAAAAAAATGCAGCAACTTCTAGATGCAATCACGTTCTGCCGTTAAGGTCGAAATTGTCTGAAAGAAACATCTCGAATTGCTTGACATTGTCTCATGCGTTTCATCCTCACCATTGTTAAGGTTCGTTAATGATTCCATTATAAGCTCCTATTTGGAGAAATGGCTTTCTAAAAACAATCTCTCTGTTCTATTACTATGTTGTTTATATTATAGAAATGCTCAAGGACTAGACATGTATTAATACATAGCCTTGTGATTGTGGAGCCAGCAATTACTTGACTGGTGATTACTCTATCACAAAGTCTGCTGGCTCTCAGCACTTTGGAGGGCAAAATAAAATTCCTTCTGCAAATTGGGAAGATAATTTTCTTTGGAATAGTGGCTATTACACAGTGCTGGAAATCCTCTGCATGCAGATAAGCAGTAAAAGCCAGTTAGCTTTATGCGATGGCAGTGTGATGCTTGGGAAAAGGCTGTCACTGTGGAGAGCCTTATCAGTCTGAGGGGTTATAATGAAGATCCTAAAGGAGAGCTACAAGCCTTCTAGGATAGGATGTGCTGGGTGGAAAACCAGGCAGCAGTAGCTGTTTTTTTTTTCCACTGTACTACTTCTGGAGTGTGTCCCAGGTACTTGACATTGGGGCAGGATGGCCTTGGAAGAGAGGGTGTTGAGGTGCTCTCTCCTTTCTCTTTCCCTTCCATAGGGTTAACTACTGTCTCTTCCTTACTGTGTCATTAATAATGAAGAGTGCAGGCCACTCTGTCTCCCAAATTGGAATAAGAGAGCAGCATTAAAGCGATGTGCAGGGCAAGGTTGTGCATTTAAGATAATGTCTGATGCTGCTGGCTTTCTTGCCCCAGAGACCTAAGGGGTCATTTCCTACCCCTTCTGGGTATGGTGGAGTCATGGGCTGCCTCATCCGCTAGGATGCCATAGCTCAGTTCCCCCCGTGTGCCAGGCTCCTCTGTAGCTGCATCCAGAGGATGATCTGGCCGGGACTCTGCTTCCTCCTGTCTGCTCCTCCGTGGGTCCTGGCTCCTTAGGGTGAGTGAAGGGAACGGTCCTTGCACACATACTCCCAGCACGGTGCCTCGTACTGTGTGAAACACGTCAGATCCCCGCAGCCTGCTTTAGGAACCCCAGCTTCTGATCCTTTTTGAGCCACTTTATGGCCTTCCTTAGAGCCGATAACTTCTCCCTGTTTGGTGGCAGAGTAGGGGATGGAGGACCAAGCCTCAGGCCAGGGATCCCCACTCTCAGTTGCTATCAAATGCACAAAGACTATAGGTGAAAGGTGTGTATATATATACTCGTGGCCTTTAAAAATTTGACAGCTTTTCTAGCAGGTTCTGCTAGCTAGGCTGCCTTTCTGTCCTTTCCCTTTGTATTCCCTGTAGTTCCTATAGCAAATACCTGGATTATCGATCGTAAAGCTTTCTACCTACAAATTCTTGGATGAGACTGGATGGTAGTTCTCTTGGCGAAGAGCTGTGAAGCCAGGGCCCTTAAGAGATGTTGGGTAACCAGCTCCTGGCAAAGAAAGCTCCCAGCACAGCGCTGGGTTGCGCAAGTGGATGGGGTTTTCGAAGAGCTGCAAAAATTGTAAGGGCTGGCACCGGTTTGCTCAACGAAACTTTCTCGTTGCTCCAAGTGAACAACTTCCAATAGCATAAATAATAATGAGGGAAAAAAAGGAGTAGAAGAGAGAGAAGGTGTATGGGAAAGGGGGAAAAGAGTGTCCCAGCTGCCTCAAGGGAAGTGAGGAAGAAATGTAGACCAACCGTGGCCTATATATATCTCCTGTGTTGTGACAATTTTTGTAGGGCATTAAAAGAGAAGAGGCTCCTGCAATTCCATTGCTTCGTTATCAGATACAGAGCTGGATGTTACCCGCACTTTTGCCCGAGGCATTTCTGATTTAGTGGCTCTATAGGAGTTACATTATTCAAAGTTTATTTAAAATAATTACTGTAATCATCCATATATTGTCACAGTGTAAGGAACCAGAAAATTGCATTGCATAATTCCCTTGCAGTTGTCTGAGAAATCTCCCGTCTGCTTTGCTAACACAGCACAGATATTTGATGAAATCCTTGCTTTCATGCAAAGGGGCTGCCGCGCTTTCAAGTTTGCCAAGCGCGATAGCTAATATATTTATATTTTATCTGCTGCGCTTAACAATTGAATGAAAGAAAAGTGTTAGCAGAGGTCAAGCATTGTTTGAATGTGTTGCAAATGGTTTCCCAGGGAAACAGCAAATCAGTACTCGTAGCCTCCTGCAGCATCTCCAGAACAACATCTAGCCACCAGCCATAGCCGGGTGTTTACTGTAGTACTCGGGGACCAAAAGCGATGCAGACTAAAGATGAAGTGAGCGTGTGAGTAGGAGAGCAATTTCAAAGGATGAAGAAACATTCGGCAAGAGTGGCACCATTACAGTCTTACAATGTTTCTGAATTAAATTCACCTGTGCCGGACGGTAAAAGCTTTTTTTTTTTCCCCTTGTATATCTAACCCTAGGCAGGAATTTACTTTGTGTGTTCCTCCTGCTCTGTTCCGTGCAAAGTAACGTGAAGGTGTGCGTGTGTATTTTAAAGTAAATAGCATTTTTAGCACTTTAATATCATATGGGATAAGCGCAGTTTAATTTCTGTTGCTTGTGTTCAACTGCTGTGTGAATGATTTCTGATGAAGAAACTAATGTTGAAATGTGAACAACTGATGAAGTTGTTGTACTTCAATCTGGACTTTTAAAATGATGTGAAATTTGGACCGTATAATGTTACCGGATTTTCTGTAGTATTTTAATACTGTGCTCTAGATTAATCCTTTTTGCTTTAAAGACAGAGGCACCACGTTTTTTTGTGCTTGCTGTCCCTCAGCTTGAGATAGCAATTGTTCCCTTAAACTGCTTTCCCCCCCGCCCTTATTTTCAGAAGCGTCAGCTTTAAAGCAATTCCTTAATATAAAAAGGACAGGATAGAAATTGTGAGATCTGTTGTATGCTCTCGATTGGATGTGACAACCTCGTTCCTTGCAGGGTACACACCAACTTCACATCACACTTCTGTGCCAACTGGAAATGTGGTGGTGGTGTCCAGCGTGAGGTACGACTGCCCTGATAGCTGTGATGCACATGGAAAGCTCAGTGTGCTGAAAATATACAGTGGGTATTTGTGCGGTATGAATCAAAGGTCGAAAGAAAAGCTTTTCTAAAAATGCTCCTAATGTTCAGGTTCAAGTTTTTGTTTTCAATGTCTGTAGAAATCTCAGGCTTTAACTGTTGCAAGTTTATTATATTCAGTGTCAGATGTTTTAAAGAGCTGAGGGGTAGTTTACGAAGTGGCTCGTTCTGCCAGAAATGAGCTCTTTTTTTCCCACCAGGTGTGGTGCGTTGTTAAGAACACAGGAGCTGTAAAATTGCGAGGTGTGTGCCGTCTCTGGTCTGAGCTCTGTTATGCCGACCAGCAATGAAAATGTGATTCCTTTTGGGGAGTTAAAGTCAGCACTGCCTCCAGGATCAAAACAAAGCGAGAGACACGCTCCAGTGCTTGTCAGCAGAGCGTGACTTCCAGTTCTTCAATCTACCTGGCTCAGACTGGCTTAAATTACAAATGGGGCTGGGTTTTGATACAGCCGGCAATAGTTTGTGTCGTTTTTTTTCTTGGGAGTATATATGTGTGATATTGAATATTCTGCAGGCTTGGTAGTTACCTGGTTGTTTCATTCTTGAGGGGAAAAAAATGCCTTAAAGTTGAAGGAGCTGATAAACCCGGCTGCTTACGTTGTTCCATTGCTGTTGCACAGCACCAGATTTGAGGGTGTGTGAAACTAATTCGTGCGCCTGCCTACTTCTCAAGGAGCAGCGCTGCGGCCGGGTGAGCTGCTTCGCTGTGCTGGGTAACGGCGTGATTTTCTGCTCTTTATTCCTCGAGAGACCCCAGCACAGACCGGTCTCGTGTCACGCCAGGCGATGACGTCGGGTGTAAGACCACTCACAAGCCGCGGTTGCCTCCAACTTAACCAGTCCAACTGCTGTCAGGCGCCTCTGTTCAGTCCAGTCTTAACCTTCTCCCCATGCGGGGCTGCAACAGTGGTGTCAAATACCGCACTGCCTGTTTCCTCAGGGAGGGAGAATCCAGTCGTCGTAGGAGGAAAGGGCAATAGACTGGAAGTGACTACATGATAGCGCTTGTCACATCCGACAGGCTGAAAATGGAAAGGTTCTTGCTAGAGATGAAGCTGGCCAAGCTGAACTAATACTGGACCCATACATTAAATGTGAGGGTGTGCAGCCAGTTTTACAGATCAGCAAAGATTTTTGCAGGGATTCCCAAAGAATCCTAATGGGGCAGGGCAGCTAGCTTCCCAAGAGCGCTGCGCCTGTCCCTCCTTTCCTTCCCAGGCATGGGGAGGGCATGTGGAAGAGATGCCCCAGCAGCTTGGGCTGTGGAGCTGTGTGCTGGGAGGAGAGCAGGGCAGCGGTGCACTCTTAATGCTGTCAGTTTTCAGGCAGTTGAGGTTTGTTGCTTCCTAGATATCTTCTGGTAGAACCTCAGAAACTGCTGGCTCCTGGATAGTGGGGTGAAATCCAGGCAAGAAGACTCCTTCAGCAGTAAAGAGGCACCCAGATGTGTGCAGATACCGGTTAGGAAATGCCGTGCACGTGGAAAGAAACATAGCAGAGAGCTGCAGAGAAGGGCTGGTGTGTGGACTGAACGGTTCTGGAGGATGGGAGGTGTTTATGGACCTGAGATCTGCAACCCCCAAGTACTTTATAGAGCATGTCTTCATCTGGGTCGGGCCAGCCCTCGCTCCCCAGCACAGCATCAGCTACAGCGAGAGGACGATATGTACGTGAGTGCCTGAGCCAGGTGGGTTGTATGGACTCTGCGTGGAGGAGACTTATCCCAAATGTGCCATCATGGAAAGGCAAGGGTGAGACCCAATGGAGCTATGACCCCAAGGGTGCTGGAGAAAACAGTCGCAGTATCTTGAGGGGTTAAAAAATGCAACATGACAATGATAAATACTCACTTTTGCCCCAGCTGCTTACCTCTAGAATGTTTTTTAACCTACCCTTCCTCAAATGTGCTTTATTAAGCTCTAAGTCAGGCAAGAAAATTAAAGCATATACTGCCATGGACTGTGCCTGAGAAAGTCAGATTTGGACTCATCCAGACGCACCTAAATGTGAGCCTCGGTAAGCACTAAGAAAGTTGTCAGAGCTTCCTGGAGTCAGCAGGAGAGCCGGACACCTCTGAGAGGTGATTCATCTCCGAAGATTGGTATCTGAGGGAGCTGGAATGAATCACTCTCTGGAGGCACCCATCAAACAGGAGAGGCAATAGTTTGTGGAGGAGATAAATACAAGCAATTTGATACCGAGTTGTGTGTCAGCGTGCTGACTGGTTTTATGCTTGGATCTTAGGAGACCCATGAACCAGCCTGGATTTATTGCAGTGTTCCCTGAAAGTAGAAGGTATATCAGAATTATTTAATAATGAGGTGTATATGAGTGATTTCTGGAGCGTCCTGGGTCTAAACTCCTTTCACAACTTTATGTCAAAGCGGCCTCATGGCTTTCACTGAATCTACTCTTGATTTACTGCAGGGAAAGTAAAAACGAGAGTTTTTACTCTCGTAAAAACGAGAGTCAGAATGTCTACGGGGCTTGGAGCATGTCACTAGTTTGGCAATGACAAGATTCCCTTTCCAAAGGATTTTTTTATAGAGACTCATAACTTTTTATTTTGGAGTAAAGCGTATAAACTGTGAGACTATTGAAGGCGCATCTGGTATAATTTATTACAAAGTTTGTAACAGAGGTGTTCTTTAACGGGATGGTGTGCAGCTTTGAATCGAATGATTTGTGTTTATCTGTTGCTCAGTCGGTGCTGAGGTGGTGAAAAGCTGGTCTGATCCCAGGCCAATGAAACCTGTGATTGGCTGGAGTTGCTATCGGGTCGAGTGTGTCTGGAGAAAAGAATGTCATGTGGATGTGTTGCAGTGCAGGACAGTGCTCAAGGCCAGGCTGGACGGGGCTTGGAGCAGCCTGGGCTGGTGGGAGGTGTCTCTGCCCAGGGCAGGGGGGTGGAACTAGATGATCTTTAAGGTCCCTTCCAACCTAAACCACTCTGTGATCCCTTTGAATCATCTTGAATGTTCAGGGGACTCATTCAGAACTTATTATTGAGGTGATCTCATAGGACTGTTTATGTAAGCAAAACTTTAAAATATAGTCCTTGCTCTGGAGCTGCAATAAGGGGACAAAGACTTGTACATCCCTTTGGGGATGCTCTCTCAAACACATATGTGTTGGCTTGACCTGAATAAAAACATCTGACGATCCAGCTCCCTCCTTCTCACGGAGTAATCTGATGTGGAAGTACCCCCGTCATCCTCCTCGGAGGCTCAGCCAAAGCTCACTAAAATCGGTTGGTCTTCCCAGGAACTGCAGCAGGAATTGGATCAGTCCCCATGATCTGGAGTCGTTTGCTGCCATGGGCTTAGCTTGGCTGGGCGTGGGGGTGCAGACATACTTCTGGATGCCCTCCTCTTCCTCTGCAGGAATGTTCAGCTGTCTGGATCTTAATCCAGGAGAAGTTAGCACCTTGGGACTCAGGACTTGGACCTGGGGCTTGCTGCACAGGGAAGTGGTTGAATCACCATCCCTGGAGTTATTTAAAAGACGGGTAGACGTAGTGCTTAGAGATATGGTTTAGTGATGGTTTTTGTCAGAGTTAGGTTCATGGTTGGACTTGGATAGTCTGAAAGGTCCTTTCCAACCTGGGTAATTCTGTGATTCTTTGACTAGGTCCCAACACTGTTACCATCATAAAGCCAAGGAGATGCAGGGCTGGAAAATGACTTCAGGAAATTACCTGTGTCATCCCTCCTCTAAGGCAGTCTCAGATACACTTTGACCATCCCTAACGGGGATCTCTGTCATTTGTCTCTGCTGTGACACCAGTTTTGGGTCACTGTAGTCAGAGCTTTCTTTCTCCCTGGATGTGATGTGGGACGTGAGAGTGATCTTTCCCCAGGCGCTGGGTGGTGCACCAGGGAGAGAGGGTGGCACTGCCATTGCTGTGTTGGTTCCGATCCGGAGCGCAGAGCATTGCTGGAGGTCAGAGGAGTGGGAGCTGGGAAGCTACATGGGGGAGATTTGGTACTGAAGAGGATTTTTTTGACTCTCTAACCCGGATTTCCTCCCGTGACAATTAGGCTGGAACTGCTCATCCGGAAGGGTAATGAGGTGCAAGGGTGTAGAGTGACACATCCCTTGATCAGGCACTGAGTTAGTTATAGGATGTGAAATATAAGTTATTTACTCCCTCTGCTGCCTCTTTGTTCGCTTTATAGCAAGGATAGGAGGGCATGTGAAAGTTGTTGAGATTTCTAATTGCAAGTGAAGTTGCTGTCTGCTGATTTGTCTGTGTACAGACACTGAAGGGATAATTGGCAGAAATTGCTGATGGATGTCACTGTTAAACTACAACAAAAATATCTGCTTTTTTTGCTTTCTGCTCTTGACAATAGTTAATCACAGTACAAGAGAAATGCTGTACACCATCACTGAGTCATTTGTTTTTCATTAAAATCTGAAAATCTTGTTTTCCCCTAGGAAAAAAAAAAAAAAAAAAGAATTGCTGTAACCTTCTCGTCCCCTTCAAACATAAAAACTTCCAAACAAGGCAATAGTAAATGAGCAAGGCATTACTCTGAGTGGACATACACGCATAACTCTAGTACACAGAGAGCATTGCAGTGTCTCGGAAGGAGGTGTTTAAATGGAGAACATCGTCTCTAAAGGTCTGAGACGTGGTAAAACGATTTTTCTTCGCTGAACAAGAGATTCTTCTTCCTCAAACCTGTGGAGCGCACTGTCTGCGAAGACAGCCTCCCTATTGTTTGTTTGCTCGGTTTTAGTAAATGGAATTATGGCTTTATGTCCTCAGTCAAACTGCTGGTTCTGAACTCATTAAAAGTTGGGGAGAGTTTTCCCTTGAATTTTAACTTCCCATTTCAGCTATTATCTTCAGGTACTTTAGCGTATGCCCAAAACAGCTTTGCTGATTGTACTGAGTTGCTGTGGGTTTACACCAGCATAAGGGAGGGCAGGATTTGATTTTACAGGCAGTTCCTTTGGCTGAAATAAAATAAGATATGGGCCTAACTCACCATTGGGTTGATAGTGTCGGGTAGCCCAGACCCCAGTTGTGTGCTAACATTAGCAAACAGTCCAATTAAAACCATGGCTAATCCAACCTAATGAGGTTTTATTGTAAAATGGGCAGAATAAGCCCTCTTCACCTCTACCACTAGCAGTGCAACTCAGACCCCTTTCCTGTAGGGCTATGTGCATCCAATATTTCCCCAGCCACAAAATTCACATCTTCTCCTTACTGCACGGCATTAAGACCAGGATTTCATTGCAAAAGTCTCCCGCCCTCACCATCGTGACCCGACTGTTACCAACTCCAGCGTGTTCACAGGCTGCTGGAAACAATAGGCTTGCGATGTGTGAGCGAGTCCGTCATCGCCGCGGATGCTCTCTCTAACAGGTAACAGTGTAAAGGAAACGTTCTCAATTCTTTCACCGGGGCCCAATTTAGCAGGAACATTCAATTGACGTACTTTCCACATAACACCAGACTGGCTTCTGTCTCCATCCATCTGTCAAAACCCAGCAATTGTTCTGCGGCAGCAGCATGAAGACATCATTTTGTCAGTGCAAAAACAATGACATATTAGGAGCTGAGATTTTGAGGACAGGGTAAAATAAGCGTATTTAATACAGCATGATTAAAAGGTAGATCTTAGGTGCCCTGACTGACCTTTTTGGAAAAGCTGGTCTCTCTCCTGACTCCGGTGGTAGCCACAGGTGACCACTGCTCAGCAAGGCTTTGGGAACATAATATGAAGAAACTTTCCAGCTCATTTACATCACCTATTTAACCATCGGTTCAGTTCTGTAATCAAAAAAAGAGTATGTATTTTAACACATAGCAGCAAGCCAGATGTTGCTGTCTGTAAGTAAGCCAACACTTCATGTCGGTAATCCAGTGTCACCAATGCACAGATGGCTTTCAGAAGGGAATTCAGTTACCTGTTTGAGAGGTTCTAAATTTCCATCAGGCAGTTGGTTAAAAAAGAAAGGAAAACGAAAAAAAATAGATTCTGTGATGACCTGGCCATAAAAATTACTTTCAGGGCTGCATTTTTATGTTGCATTGATTATTTTACCCGCAGTCCATTTGATCCATTTTCCGTAACAACTTTGAGACCAGAAGAGTTGTCTCAGATAAAATGACATGGGGTTTTTTTGTATTCCAAGCCCTGCTGTCACATGCTAAATATGTCATATACATGAAGACAATCTGAAAAGAATTGTTCGTGAACCTCAAAGCATAATCCCTTCTCTCCACGGCCCCTGCAAAATAACAAATTGATTTTTCGAATCAAGGTGAGGACGTATTTTCTCACTGTGTCGGCTGCATTTGGAAATCTGTATGTGAATGAAAGGTGCCAAGTCATGTATCGCATCTTTCAGAGGGTCAAGGAGCAAGGGAGCTCTGCATAGTTTATGGATGGACGGTGAAAATGGTTGTGAGGACAAGGCACGTGCTGCTAGTTCCTGGTTTGAACGGGCACGGCGGCAGCAGCCACCATGGTCACCTCCTCCCACAGCAGCGACTCAGAGTGGTGTTCAAGAACGTGTAAAGGCATGGACTTCAGAGATATTAATCATGTTGTTTAGGGTAGTCACAAGCATGATTACTTTGCTAAATTGAAGTACAGTGGGATAAATATATAATAATTAATGCAAGACAAGGCCAGACTTTGTTAAAAGCATGTGGAAAATGATGGTTGCTAGTTTCCCTTTGGTCTCCATGTGTGTAGAAATGGGCTTACTTCTTATGCTATAAAGCATCGACATTTGCAGGGCAACAAAAAAGATTTGCTGAAACAGAATACTGGAAAATGGGAAAGAGTATGGGCTTTTTTATCCAATAATGAAAAGTCATCCAGATGGATTTAACTCATTAAAATGTGCCTGATACAATCATGTGTGGTCCCTTCCAGTTCTCCCTTTCCTCCTTTGTCAATCTCATGGGCTGAGTGTTGCTTTGACACTTGATTATAACATCCAAGTAATGAAAGAACACTTCTAGCAGCAAGATCTGGCAGTCTGGCAAGGTTTTTTTTTCCTATTTGTTATTTTTTTCCCCGTCTCTTCAGCAGCATTCCCTTAAAATATCAGATGATGCCCAAAATGTAGATTCATTCTTAGCCTGGGATTCATGCTCAGCATTGGTTGTGTCAGTCTACAGAAGCTGGATGAGGCTTCTGTACGCAGTGAGTTACAGATATCTGTGCAACCTCTTATGTCGATTATTCAGGTTAAAAGAAGGTCAGGTAAAGAGTCACACCCAGTGTTAACATCTCTGCTCGGGATGGTTGTCCAAAGTAAGGTTGGACGGGGCTCTGGGCAACCTGGTGTGGTTGAAGATGTCCCTGCTCATGCCAGAAGGGATGGACTAGATGATATTTAAAGGTCCCTTCCAACCCAAACCATCCTATGATTCTCTGTACATAGGGAGTCACAGGGAGATGTAGATAGTCCCAGGGCATAATTTTTCTCATCCTAAGGTGTACATCTAAAATAAGTCAAATAAATCCAACCCAAGCAGTGTAAGTCCTTTGCTCTGGAGGAGGTGTATTATGGTACTTTTTTAGTACGTAGTTGCTTCTCCTTTTGCACATAGCAAGTTGTGGCAGCACCCTGCTGTTGTCCTCTCTGGAGAGGACATGTTCCCACTGCCCAATACCGCGAGGTCTCCATAAGCGTGTGAGATCTATGAAGGTATACTGAAGTTCAGTGGACAGTGCTGCTTTTGATCCCTCTAGACGTGGAGGGTCTTAGTGGATCCCTGACTGAGAGCTGGTGATTGCTGTGTGAGACAAAGAATTGAGAGCTAGATGAGTTCTGCCTTCTCTTCCTCTCATGTGCGGTAACTTTGCACACATGCGAGGTTTCATCACTGTACTATATAAATGGTGATTTGTTGTCCTTGCTGCTGATACCAGCTTTGGATAAGTTAGGCCAGCATATATCTGTTCACCTTCCCTGTCCAAGTATATCCTTAAAATATGTTCAGATTCAGTAGCGTGAGATGACCCAGGCTTTCTAGCTGTAACAATGAAATACTGATAAATTGCTATGCTATCCGATCGCTTTCAAGCATAAGGGAAAAAGAATTCAGTAAGTCAAGCAGTGACTTTCGATTAAATGCAATCTTGTGAATTGCAGTTTTAGTCTCAACAACTGAATTTCTCAACATACAGGAAAAGATTGATGCTGCTTTGTTGTGCCAGCGATAAATAACTCCGAGCTCTTTCTGCGTGTGAGGAAAAATAGGTTTCCTTGAAATTTTGGTTGTGGATCATCTGCTAGACTTCTTCTGAGTGTAACGTGATTCTTGATCTTTTCCTAAATTATATCTGAATTGAGACGTAGCACGTGTCTTTCAACTTAATGAAATCTCTTTAAATGAGGCATATCAAAGTGAGGAGTGATTTGGGTCAGGGCACCTTGGTGGCTGATTCTCTCAGGACAGGCAGTCAGCAAACGCTTTCTGAAAATAAAACTTCTTTAAGCTGGAGACCTGAAAATTCGTAAATACCTTTTTGAATATTTAGCCCCAAATACGCTGATTGTCTTAATTTCATGGAGACTGGAACTAACTCTCAGCTGTCAAAGGTGTTGTGCTGCTTCTGGTGGAGTGAAGGGCCCAGGGCTGCCATTTCTAACGAACTTCTCAACCTCACAGTGACTTGCGAGATGTTTACAAAGTAGGTAACGTTATCCTTGTTTGTTACCCATAGGAGGGGTAAGGCTTGGAGTTATGAAAGGAGTAGAACAAAGTCATGGGGGGAGTTGCCTGGTTAGATCATGGTTTTCTCCATTAATAAGAAAATATGTGAAGGTGAACAGCTTTTTAAAGGTCTGAAAATAGCCATTAGGCTCTAAAAAGCTCTGTAGAGAGTAGTGCTTATCGAAAAATGAAGAGAGATGATACAGTGTTTAGACATCATATAGGTCTTAATCCTTCAAAGTCGACTTTTGTGGGTCTACTGTCACGGACTGTGGCTTCTATACTGCGTCGCTTGTGATTGTAGAACGACGTGGGAAGGTGGGAACTGGACTTGGGCATCCTCCTTCTGTCAGAGTTCTCTCGTACTGAGCAGAGGAGAAAGGACAGAGCATCTTTGAGAAGGACCATCTCTAGGGGTTCAGCTGCTGGTTCAATCACTTGTCTACCTAGTGGGTAAAAACTGACCTTGGAGGCTCTAAATAGGCTGAGAGAGGATTTTTCTGTATAATCCCCTATTCTATGCATGTCTTCCTTGGTGATCTTTGTAGTTAGACCTGGTGAATCAAACATAGCTCATAGTTCATTGAAGGTTATATGAACCCTCTGAACTTCCTCTGGCAAAAGAGTGTTGACTTGATTTACGTAGTCTCTTGAATCTTTAATACAGTCCTTGCTTTAGAGTATACTTTTATGTTGTTGTTTGGCATGGAGTTATTTGCACAAAGTGTACTGGAATGGCTCAAGTTGAAAGAAAGAATGCTGCCCTCTGAGATGTCTTGCTGTATTTGTTGCACATTTGGTACCTTAGACGCGGGGTTTGTGTCTATTTTTGTGTTCTTTACAATGTGAAATAGGTGTGATGATTGATTGTTCTTTACAATGTGAAATAGGTGTGATGATTGATTGTCAAATTAAATCCTTCCAAGTCGTGACAAGGTCGGTGGCTGCTCTGGGTGTACGCATCTTCCGTAAGGTTAGGGAGGATGGTCACCAGCTGAAGTAGCATCAGCAAAACAAGCGGTGGGGGATCACAGCTGACCACGGACTCATATTTATACTTACCAAAATGGTCTGTCATCTTGACTTTCTGAGAAGAGGAGTCTCTTGTGCTGCTCGTGTGTTGACCTCTTGCACAGACAGTCTTCAATACATTTGGGAGTACATGCAAGATCAGCAGGCGCACTCTGCCAGATTCCAGCACTGCGATCTTTTCTGTTGTTTGCTGGTTCTTAATCCAGTCCTTCAAGCTGTTACGTGTAAAATGCAGTGTCCTTCTCACTGGCAAACTTTTCATCTGGTGCCACTGCTATTTCTGGGACCTGGGTCTTGCCTGCTGCCTTGTGCCTCTCTACAGCCTCTGCGTGAAACAAAGCATCTCGGTGCTGTCTGCACCCTGCAGAAGAAGACAAAGCAACTTCTCTGAAGATGTGGGGATTCTAATTTGGTAGACAAAAAGGCTTAAAACCGGCATCTTCAGTGGTTTAGCAGAAGTCTTCATCCAAAAGACCTGTCAGTGGCCACGACTTCATTCCATACAAGAGTCTCAAGGATCATTCTGGAGGATGGAGAGGGGACAGTCTCCTTTGGAGGCACTGCCACCACTGACCCCGGGAGGCAGTGGCTCCTCAGCCCTCCTTTCCACCCTAAGAGAGAATGGTGACCTCTCCTTTTGCCTGATTCAGTGTCAGTGCTCAGGAAGGGGTCCACGTGAGTACAAAATTCCTTTGCCTGTTCAGACCCTATGGATAGAGCCATGGGACTAAGAATTTACCGCAACGTAGGGCTCTCATTTCTTCAGGGGAACGACTGGTTTTCATACAGCACCTGTTTTTCTGTAAGGGGGGAAAGAGTTAAGTATTTATTTACCTACTTATTTACTTTATTCTGACGAGAGCTGAAACCTTGATTTTTGCAGTGTGCTTCCTTTCTCCCGCTGAATCGTTTGTATGCATTTCACTGACAGAGTGTTTGAAAGCCCCGCTTTCCTCCAGGGGAGTTTACAGCCAAACTGATGCAAACTCTTTCTTCTCAGGTGCCTCCCGATCATCTGTCATCCAATGCAAGCCAGGAGGCAACTGCCCCAGCAGACACAGAGGCATGACTAGGCAGCTCTCCCCTCTATCTGTTGCTGAAGATTCTGCTGCTCCCATTCTTGAGCTGCAGAATCGAAGTCCCTCGGGAATCTGTCGGCACAGCAGAGTCGAGAGGCAGAGCAGATCAGGTAGGCATAACAGCCGCATTCCCGGCGTCACCGCATGCCTGCGAGAGGCCTCTTTCGTCTGTCTTTTCAAAGAGGGTGCAGAGTCTGAGCGTGTTGACGTTGGTTTACGGTGCTGCGAACAGCAAAGCCACGTGAAAGTCCTTCCTATACCTGTGTGCAAACTGGGGTTAGGCGGGAAGGAAGCAAGGATGGGAGGAAAAAAGCCTGGGCCTCAGTAGGTACGTGTAATGTGTTCGATAGCTGAGAGATCATAAGGCCAGTAGGCACAGAAGATCTTGAAAGGATGATTAACGTTAGCAGACGAGTTAGTTTTTACAAAGTGATTATGTTTCCTCAGCTTCAGCCTGGCCAGAGACCAGGACCCTTAAGAGCCAGCCATGTTCCTTCTCAAAGACAATGACAATCCCAGCTCATACCATGGACGGTCTGATGAAGAGGAAGAGAAGGAGCAACAGGTGGAAGGATATCTAGGGAAGAGCACCACAGGTCAGATCATCAATCAGCTGCACATCAGGGCTTCTGTCAGGAATACGTCACCCGCTTTACTGCAGACGTTTAGCTCTAATGAACCTGTAGGTATGGTGAGCACAGACTTCTTCACCGTGATGTCCATCCATCACCAGCAGGGATGGGCTGGGAGCAATTACAAGATGCAGCCACAGGCCTTTGAGTCTGCTGAATTGTGCTGTTGAGGAGGAAAGAGTCTCTAAAAGACTGAAATAATTTAACTGCCCAAGTTCTTCGGAAGACTGTCTGTGTAGATACTGTGAGCAAAAAGGGGAGGAAGAACAGGTTGGATCTCCCTTGTGCACTGGAACTGTGGGAGATGAACCTTCCTCTTCATCACTTCATCACTGATGACAGCAAGAGCCAACCATTTTCTTCTTGTGTTGGAAAATGGAGGGATCTCGTACTTCAGGAGTACTCTCTTGATGGAAACCCTCAGAAAAATATTGCAGGTGATTATTGCTACAAGGAGTGGATGATACAGTGTTTTGCTGTAAAGATCATACCTAAGATACCAAAAACCAAATTCATTCTAATTTTTGCAGATATCAGGCTGAAATAACTCTGTGTGTGCTGGCACCCCGGTACATCCAAAATCAGGTACCATCTTCTCTAAGAAAGGACTTTAGTTCCCTTGAGAAAAGAGCAGTGCCTTGACGTCATACTCTTCTAAACATTCATTTTGCATTTTTTAATTTCCATTTTTATCCTAATCTTCCGTTTCTTGTCACTAAGGTCTAAGTAGAACTGACTTGACAAGTAGGTAAATAAATATAAAGAATATTATTTTCGAGGATGTAGTTGCCCAGTAGTCAAAACAGTTCGGAAGCTGTAGATTTTGGTTTTCCTCATCTCACTCTTTTCAGAAATGAAAGGGAAAAGTTCTTCTGTCACAGAGACATCACAAGCAAGAATTATATTATAGACAAAAGGACTGTGTAGGGATATTTCTGCTCGCTGCCTTTCAGCACAGTTTGCCATTGACCAGTGTCATCTCTGGGTGTCACCTGCAGTGACATCTGCATTCTTTCCCTGTCCTTTCATCCTGTTGAGTTCTCAGATCGTTTCTCTGCTCTTGGCAGGATAAGTCTGTTGGTTTGTTTCAGACCAAACGAAATCTGAACACAAGTGCTGCTTTCTAGTTCAGTCCAGCCCCAGCTTCATGACTTGGCAATTCTGAAACCTATTTAGTATGAATGGTGTGCCTACTCGCCACTTGTCTTTGAGTTCAAGCCCTGTCATTATTTTAAAACGTATTTCTTACCTTGTCCTTTCGATTCTTTGGCCAAGATCTAGGTGTGCACATACTATGTAATTTGAAAGCAGCTGTCAAGCTACTATGTCACTTTGGCTGCGGATCCATCTCAATTTCATTTAAATTAAATGTAAATATCTAGTCTAGGGCGAGATAAGTGCCTCCAGTGGGCTTAGATAGATATGAGGATGAAATCAGCTGCCTTCTCATCATGCCTGTCCATTATCATTAAATACAAAGGGGCCCTAGACAACATGTTTAGTCAGAGTACGCAATTACTTGCCAACTACATTACAAGGGATAAATCCTACCCATTAAGCACTTATGAGAACTCCCCACTGTACATTTAATCAGGCTAAAACTTACATAGGCCTTTAAATCCGAGGTAGGACTTGTAACAAATGTTTATTTCAGTGCCTTTCCCTAACATTCAAACCTGGGTCTATAAAATCCAAGTCAAATGCTAATGGGAGTGTCATGCATAGTAACAGCAGTCTGCGTATTTGTTTGGTTATTGAAAATCAGAAAGCACGGTTAAGGTTGCTTTAGTCTTCTATCATTGTGTGATTATTTTAACTGATAACTGAAGAAAGACTAATTGCCTGGTAGTTTTGCTTAGCAGGAAAACCTGCGAGTGGATGTTACATAATACGTTCTTTTTAAGCCATTCTAACTTGCAAATAAACTGTAATTTGCCTTTTAATAGAAGATGTCAGTCATTATTAGCACCATAATATTATCTATTTTCTCTCGGCAGCCAAAGAGAATGCTGAAATGATGCTTGCCTTTTCAGAGCTGTGTCTGATTATCCTCTGCATGTTTTTAATAAACCTGTAATTTTATTTAAATTCTTCATTCACCACTAAACAATGGAGCCACTGAATACTGATTATTTTTAGGAAAAATAGTACGGTATACACTTAAATTACAAAAAGCTCCATGTCCTGGTTAGCAAAACTCTTGATTGCAAAATGCGCTCCCTGCTATGATGAATTGTTTTTTAGATGTAATGTTGGTCTAACGTAGTAACTTGGAACCTCTGTTTGACATTTCTTCACGGCTGTATCAGAAACAGTAATACAAAAGGAAATTCAACCCCGAGTCTAAAAGGGTACCTTTTTCACACTGAAGTTGAATGTAGGACAGTGTATGCTCTCACCGCAATGGACCTATAGCTCCTCTTAACATCAGCAATTATATTGTTTCTTAGAGTATATCATATCATGTGTTGATGTGAGTGATAATTGATAGTAATAGCTAAGAATAGCTGCAGGTCATGGTTTTCAGGAGGAACTCCCGTTTCTTCGGTCAGACTGCTCTGCTATGGTCTGATGGGGTAAACGGCTGGAGCTCTTTGCTGCCACGTGAGCTCACGGGGCAACAGCGTGAGTGCTCCTCAGCATCCAACGCAGCAGGTCCAGATGTTGTTTTCAGCTGGGATCTGTGAAATCAAAATAGGGTTCGTGGGTGGCGTCTCTGGAAGACGTGTCTGGAGAGCAAGTCACCTCTCAGTAAGATTAAGTTCTCTACACTTCCATTAGGAAATGACCTGAAAAGTACTGTATTAAAATGGGAAACTACAACTTTCTGATTCCTCCTTGCTTATGTGTAGACATTTATTTCTAGGCATGCCAAGCTTCAGTTTTGTCCAGCTTGCTGTTTTAACTTCAAAAACATAAATACGCTAACTTGACTGAAAAAAGCCTTTCTCTGCTTGGGTATATAAAACCACCAAGCTATTTCTTTTTCCCCTCCTAGCTAGTAAATAAAAAAGTTATTATTGAGTTAGAATCTTGGATAATAAGAATTTGTTCCTGGCTTCAGATGTACAGGCTCAGATAGCTTTTCTGTTGCACGCATGCACGGTAATTGACTTTATAATGTAGTTGGTTCTAAGGGACATAGCTCTATTCTAGAGGCTGGGCTGAGAGAAGGAAAGAAGGGCTGATAAAGCAAACAGTGCCAGCAGCTTAACCATAACACTGTTACCTCAGGCCTTGGTATCGTGTTTGTGTTTTGTGCCTCTCCTCTTGAAATGACAGAGATGGTGTTACTGAAGTATTTCTGTGCAGGATTTCAGTGGTTTTGGGACATGGAGGAATTACAGGGAGAAGGCGGCAAGGGATGGTTTCTGTCTGGATCAGAAGGGGAGATTTTGCCAAGAGTTGTTTTGAATGCATTCATTATGTGTGCAACTCTTCTCTTTATTTTTTTTTTTTTCCAGGAGAAGAAGGAACACAAACGCACACAGAGAGCAGCAGCCAAGAAGGTGAAGGACAGACACGATGCCAGTCTTGCACATCCACATTTCTCAAGCTTATCTGGAGATTTCTGATCGTTTTGTCCGTCTCTTCTTCCTGGGTCGGGACCACGCAGTTTGTCAAAATCACGTATGAGACCTTTGACTGTCCTTTTTTCATGACTTGGTTCTCAACAAACTGGAACATTATGGTTTTTCCCATTTATTATTCTGGGCACCTTGCAACTGCACAGGAAAAACAGTCTCCAATCAAAAAATTCAGGTAGGCTTTATTGTGGCAATATCCCTTTAAACATCCCGATTTCTGTGGACTGAGATCACTGCTCTTCTCAGTTTGACCCATGGTGTCAAAAGGCAGAATAAAGGTCATGCTGCAGAAAATCTCATTCATGAATAGCTTACAGAAGACTAACAGACGAGTGATATGTGCTTGAATAAATGCATAATTGATTGTTTGAGCGTTGTTTTACTCAGTTGAAAAAGTCAGTCATTTGCTTACAATCTTGCTATTGTATTATCTAATATCTCTCTATTTTGTGTTCTTGTCTGGATCAGGCCATTAATTAATCTGTTCTGGTGCATTTATGATAGAACAGTAGCGTAAAGTGCAACCAAAACAACTCGAAAGATGCTCAAAGCTGAGGAGATGGTTTGCATGGGGAAGACCATGGCTTGCTCTCCATGCTCAGTAAGTACAGCAGGATGAAAACTGCCCTTTCCTCCCCCTGCTGGACTGTAGCATGGAGGAAGAGCATCCTAGTAGCCTTCTCTGCTCTCTTCTGTGTGAGATAGGAATTAAAGCAGGTTGCAGACTCTTGCCTTTCATCCCCTTGTAGCTCTGAGGGATAAGTTGGCATGACTGCACGGCTGTCATCCTGAGGAAATGATGGGAAGGCTTCATCCCATCTTCCATCAGGCTCCACGTGGAAATGCCTCTTCTATGTTGCGAGAGACAGAGGAAGACATGCCTCTGACTCCAGCCTCTCCATACGCCACACGGCTGCATGTTGTAGTTGAACTCTCCAACGCAAGTGCAAAGGAGTCTGTGATACTAACTATAACATCAGTCTGCAGGGGTGGAAATCTCTAAATCTCACTTCAGTAGCCACTGTGACAACACAGAAATACATGGTGAGAGGGGAGCCCAAACCCAGCATCATGCGGTGCAACCACCAGCACTGCAGCAGGACCAAGCTGGCTTAGCTTCACCCGAGCCAGGTCTTAAGAGAGCCCTATCTAACCTGTCCTCGGGGCCTGGCAGTACCACCACCTTCTGGGACAATTCATTTCACAGTTCCTCCTCCGTTTGCGTTATTCTACGTAGAAGCTGCTTGAAAAGATGGAACTAAATTCGGCTTGCCAAGAGACAGCACACCTTCCCCATGGAAGGGAGAAATTCACAGGATAATTTTGAGCTGAGCCCCTATTCTGTTACTCCAGTGCAGACTTGCTTTGAAAACAATCCTAGTGACTTCAGCAGAAACGTCTGTGAGTTACCTGTTCTGTGAGTTATTAGCCAGCGTGTGGCCCGTACCTTGTTCGCGCTGACGGAGGGTTGAGCACGGCTGTCGCTGAGCACACAGGGAATTCCATTTGTGACTGCCAGGCTGGAATGCAGCAGGGCCAAATCCTTCCCTCGGCTGCTTTTGCCAGGATCTGTAATTTTGGCCCTAAATTATCATTTCTGTCAAATCAGCGTGACGGCGATTGAACAGTTGCTCTTAATTAACTGCTCCTCTGAAAACCCTAGTGCTTTGTACATTAACGATGCCTTCACTCGGATCCTTGCTGGAGTGTTTGTAAGAACATTAACAGTGTCAGCTTGGCTTCCTCGCATGGGGTAAAGTAATAACAAATGCACAGCAGATAAGGAAGAAGGTGAGAGTAAGTATCCCTGCAGGTAGATCCTCTGCAGTTAGCTGGTTGATGATATATCCATCAGAGCAAAATTTTGGGCAATGCATAATATCAGTATGCTTAAATAATTGATGGATTTCCCCAGCTGTTAGGAGTTCAGCTTTTAAAGTTGAGGACACATTCTTACACACCCAGAGGAATTTCTGCACACATGGAGATGCGAAGCAGGTTTGGGAATGTGTGGAAACAGGAGACCAGTGTTACAGCTGACGAGCCTCTTCCCAGAGCATTTCCTATCCCAGGTATGTGAGGAACTCCCATCCCAGGGAAGAGGTAGCTCCTGGAGAGTCCTGGCGTTATCATGGGGACCAACTACTTGGTCCATACCATGTTGTGATTTGAGAAGCCAAACTCTTTCAGTTTGAGTGTGGGAATGGACATCCCTTCAGGATGAGTGCTTGATTTTCTGATGACTTAAAGGATTGAAAAGCGTCATTTGTAGTTTGTAAATTACACAGAATCACAGAAGGATAGGGGTTGGAAGGGACCTCTGGAGATCATCTGGTCCAACACCCTGCCAAAGCAGGTTCACCTAGAGCAGGTAAATTCAGAGAGTTATAGACAGATTTGTTTCATAAAGGATCTTTGGAGGTCATTTGACCCAGCCTCCTACCCAGAACAGGGTTATTTTCAAAGCTAGATCAATTGTTTGTGTAATTGTTTGGTTTGTGTTCTTGATGTTGTTCTGGCTACAGGCCTTTTTATTACATTTGGTCAGATTTCTTGTCGCTTCGTTTGCTGGTTTTATGTCTGTGGAGTAGCTAATTCTTGTCAGCAAAGCCTGTCCTGTAGCGACTCCAGGCCTACCCCAGCGTCCAGAGGTGATTTGTCTTTGTGTTTCTAGAGCATGTAGTTACTCACTTGGCGCTTTAAAGACAGATGACATTTTGTCCGGCGATATTCCCAGTGGATCAGAACAAACAGTGTCTATGATATCCTGGCAGAGATCAGTGATCATGCCAGTGACTTGCAGAGTGCTGCCCCAGGCTGGCAAAGCTATATGGAGCCAATGTTATTTTAATAAATCCCACTTGGATGGATAGGAGTCTCAGTCTTCAACTTCAGATCGCCTTTCTGAAAGTTTTATAATCCTTGAGACTGTAAATTGTGTATTTCACGCTTTACCTTAGAGATTAAGTTTTGTTGTCTTAGAAACGCTCTCAAGGTTATTACCTCCCTCCTGCATTTCAGCAAAGTGTCTTGGTTGTCTTGAAGCAGAAGACACAGCTCTTGCCATCCCCTCAGTGTTGTGGATGGTCCTGCTTTAAAAAAATAAATCGTAGAATTGAAACTCCTTGTGTTAATGGTGAATAAAGTGCTCTGAAGCTCAGTAAGCTCAGCGACAATAAGTCTAACCCTGCTGGCGTTGACCACAGCAGAAGGCACTCCACAGCCTTGACATGGGATCCTGATAGAGTTATAATTTGCAATATGTGGATAATAAATTCAATGTCAATAAATTTTGCCTCCCCAATTGCTGTCTTTGCTTCTTAAGGACAGCACTGCGACGTTCAACAGCTTTCTGCCAGCACATATCCACCGTGTGATAGCTGACGTTGTGCAGCCTTGAGGCGCTGGCTGGGAAGAGTGTAGGAAGGTGCAGGTTTAATGAAAGATGAACATGTTGGGAAGAGTCGGTTTTCTAGCAAGAAGGATAACACGATGTGAGTGTCACTTGAAGTAAAAACAGAGTCGTAAGTCGCTGATACTTGCAGTCATCTATCATCTGCAGGTTTGTCACCTACGAATCTCTCCATCTGTGTTGCAGCAGGAGCTCAGCCCAGCTTCCCCGGCCACTTCTGGAATAGCACTGAAAACCTAGATCTTCACTGCAGGGGCCTTCTCAGAGAAGAGATGAGGAGATCTGTTGCCTGAAGCTGCTCCTACCTTATGGCTCAATGGAGACAAGCAGTACAAAACAGGGCTTCCCTTGGGCCGTTCCTTGTTGGGGGACAGCATTGCCTTGGTGCTGCCACCTGAGCCATGCACCGCTTGTGCGAAAGGCTCACGCACAATTCCCTTCCCTTTTGCTCCAGCTCTTGAGCTGACAAATGCAGCCGGCCAGGCTCGCTCTTAATGTTCAGACGAGCAGCAAAACGAAAACTCGATGATCACTCTTGGAAAACAATTCACCAGTTGCTCAGCCGCCATCACTCCGTTTGGTGGCCGTCTCCTGAAATGGAGCTGGAAGATATTTTATTGCAGCAGATGCCATCATTTAGATAGAAGGACCAAACAACACAGCAACAACTTGTGCTCACCAGAGATCCTGCGGTGCTTTTTGGTGCCATAATGTCACGGGTGGCCTTGACAAGTTTTAATCCGGGTGATGTAATTACATTCGCTGCATTCACGTTACCCCAGGTAGCGTCTGTTAGCTCTGGGGTTTTTTCTGTAAGCTGCTGCATTACACTCCAGGGGCTGCTGTACGTCAGGGGCGAATAAACCCATTCTTTTGCAGGGGCTGGCATCAGAATAACGAAGAGGCAACGCGAGGTATTTAGTGGGTGCCAGAGGCAAAGCTACATGACTGCCCGAGGTGCTGTAATTCCTGGGAGCATGGCACACAGCCCACAGCTGATGGCTGAGGGCTACCTGCAAATAAAAAGGGCTATTTATGTTAGAGGGCAGGTTTTAAATAGACTTCTTGTGCACTTGGAAATAATTTATGTCATAGTTTCAGGGTCAGCCGCCCTTAGATGTGTCCCTGCCTTTAAGTCAACAGCCTACCGATATTGTCTCTATGGGGAGGGATCCATGGAGCAATCTCTCCTGAGCCCAGGGTTTTAATCACTGTCATGTCGTGATGACTCCTGCAAGTTTAATTTTAGTTGCATGCCAAAGAGGCTGAGTTAACCACTGAGCAACCAGCCCTCACAAAGCCCGAGGCAGCCTGCTGTAGCCATGGCTGGGAAAATAGAGTATTCTTCCTCTCTCCTCGCTCGCTGCGCATTATTCATGGAGTTCCCCTAGGCACGGAGGTGAATTCCGTAGGTCTCCGTCTCGCTCAGCACAACCCTGTCACAAGTCTTTGCTGTTTATTTTTAATTGAGAGGTGAGGAACCGCTGGCCCCTGTTTTGTCTGGCCTTTGTATGCTGCTGTGTGTGATGGAAGCTCTTCCATCTGCGTGAACAGGCCATTGCCCCAGGGCCTGTGAAGTGTTTCCAGATCCCTTTTCCTAGCTGCGAGTCTGTGCTCATCCCACTGCTTCTGGGAACTCGGAGATAAGTGACATTTGCAGCGTGGTCACAGCTGCCTCTCCCAGATAGTTGACCAGCACACATGTTGCCTCCTAAGGATGCGTTGCAGATCCGTGGTACCTTGGTTCACTCCGTTGGTGTTTCGGTTGTGTGAAGCATTCACTCGTGGGACCTCTCGTGTTTTAAATAGACGTGTCAGAGAGAGAGCCTGCCGCCTCAAGAAATGAAGCGCACTGGGAATATCTCGAGGAATACCTTTAAGCAAGAATGCAGTCAGTGGAGTTGCTAAAAACCATCCTTCCCGATTTGGGAAAGGTGGGGATGTTTCAGGAGGGGTGCAGTGATGTGCCTTTAACCAAGCTGCATGCCAGAGTACTCCGTCTACTCCATCTCCCCTTAGCCCACAACTTGCCATTGTATATTAAAATAACACTGTTAACTGCCCTTCCCTCCTCTTTCCTTCCTTTTCTTATGCTCTTGTTTGACTGGCTCGGTCCCGCTGCCTGGTCCCTCACTTTCCCATGAGGTGATGTGTCCGTGAATTTTGAGTATCTTTAGGCTATTCTTAAAGCTTAGTTGGCCATATTTGAGAATATATTTTAGTAAGAATAAAAACAGATTTTGGAGCAAAGCAAGAAAAAAATTGTCAAACTACAGAGAAAAAATTGCGGTTATAATCCCTCTGTTCCTGGCCTCGAAGGCAGAGTCTGAGAACTGTTGGTGCATTATAAATAACCTTCATTTCTGTGTGTGATTCCTTGGGATTCTTGTTGCATTGAGTGTGATTATTCCAGGTAAGTTATTTCTTTTCTATTTGTGAAATTCCTGTTTGAAGAAGATTGCAGGTTATTTTTCTCTATGTGAATTTACGGCTGTGCGGAGTAGTTAGGGAAAGCACTTAATTGAATGTGATAAAAGTCTAATGAACGTTTGTTGTGCTGGAGCGAATGCTAAGGAAAATCCTAGCTGAGTTTTAAACTCTTTTCTTTTCATAGGGAATGCAGTCGGATTTTTGGTGAAGATGGTCTGACGCTGAAACTCTTTCTTAAAAGGACTGCTCCCTTTTCTATTCTGTGGACTTTGACTAACTACCTGTATTTACTGGCTTTAAAGAAGCTGACAGCCACAGACGTCTCTGCCCTATTCTGTTGTAACAAAGCTTTTGTCTTCTTGCTTTCTTGGATTGTGCTGAAAGACAGGTTCATGGGAGCAAGGGTAATGGCATGCCTGATTTTCCACTCTTATTTTCGTAATTGCCCTTAAATCCATAAGCTATTGTGCTGCCATAGTACTGCCGCATTATGGTATGTATATACCATGAAACCATTTCTTATTTGATTTTATGATGCAAACCGAAGCCTGACGATCATTGAGAGATCTCAGACTCCAGAGGTAATAGGATGTGGGAATTTCAAGAAGCTATTACAGCTAAGTATAATTTGATGAACTAGAACAGGAGGACTTCCAGTTCATATAAACCTATTCAGTCTTGGGTTACAGCGCTGAAGTACAGTCAATTAATTTTATTTTAAACATAGTGATGAATGCTTACGTTCTAACCAAAGCAATTTTATTCCTCGTTTGAGTAGATAGCTGTTTTCAGTATGTAATGCATTTTTCTTATGCCACCCTATTTTACATACACATAAATTCATACACATGTGTATGTGCCAAATATAGATTGAAAAGGACAGCAGCTGCTTTACACAAAGGTGGGGTTTGCACTAAATTCTTAGAGGGCTCACTGGCAGTAATACGGACACTGAAAAAAAACCAAACCAAAAAAAAAATAACTCAGGCAAAATGATGTGAGCCTGGATCTGGGGGAAAGCAAGCATGTTTCCTGTAATTTCACATACACAAATCTGCTAATATACAGCAGTTTAACTGTTGACCTTATACCTTGGCTAAGGAATAGCTAGGCCTTCTGCCAGTTCTACTGATACAGATTTCTCTCTTGAAATGGCTCAAGGCCTAATGGCCATGTTGGGTACAATCCTGATTAAACTATCAAGAGCCTTGAACTTCATTAGGAACTGGCTGGGGCCCGGTGTGATGCCCGTGACCAGAAGGGGCCACCAACAGTTGGGTCTAAGTTCCATGGAAAGCGTGATGGATCAGGACACTCATATGAGTGGGTTTGTTTTTAAAAAAATAAATGAGGGCAGCAGCTTTTTTTGATTAATAATATGAGAGAAGGGTTCATAAATAAAAGGAAATTAGGGATGTGTCAGCAGGGTTTTGTTGGTCTGGCTCAGTGGAGGGTCTGTCCAGACCAGGCAAAGTCAAGGAGGTAGACTCAAGTTTCAGAGACCTCAGCCATAGTGCCCTTGAAGATAAAGACACGGACATTTCCTCTTGTCAGTCACCTGTATATCTGTTTCATAGAATCGTAGAATGGTTTGGGTTGGAAGGGACCTTAAAGATCATCTTGTTCCACCCCCCAGCCCAGGTTGCTCCAAGCCCCGTCCAGCCTGGCCTTGAACCCCTCCAGGGATGGGGCAGCCACAGCTTCTCTGGGCAACCTGGGCCAGGGGCTCACCCCCCTCATTGAAAAATTTCTTCCTAATATCTAATCTAAATTTCATATACCATTTATTTATAATTTATAATTTCTATGTACCATTTAAAATAGAGAAGCATCAGGAGAACGTGACCTGCCCTCAGCGTACTGATGGCTAACTTAAAGAATAAGCAGGGTTCGAAATCCGTGGTTCTTCTCTACATAAATGAACAGGAACGGTAATTTCCCTCCCCTGGCCCTTGTTCATCTCAGTTTCCAGTTGAAAAAAATAGGAAATTTTGTACCCTTTAAGCTAATGTTTGTCTCAAAGCAACGTCTTTCTAGAAGAGCAAGCATAGCTCTTGTATTTTCCTAACCTGCTCTCTTAAAGAAATCTAGATGAGAAGTACTAAAGCTATTTTCAATTCTTATTTTTTCACTGACTAAAATAAAAAAACCACGTTGCTATAAATGTGCATTAGTATTAATGCTGTAAACACCGTGAGGTTTGCACAAGAAAAACCTGGCAGAAGAAGTGAACAGCAAATCCTGCACGTAAAAGACGACTGGTTTTGCTGCTAACTGGCAGGTTCTAGTTGCCTAGTGCTGGAAAGGTGATTAGCAGCATTTTCCAGCAGCCCTCCTGCCAGAATAACACTTAATGATGTTAATAACCACGCAGGAGAGTATTTGAGAACTAAAACACGACAAAGCAGCATGGACCCAGCCTTTTGTGCTTTGGATGCCTCTACTGCTTTCAACCCCCAGCCTCTCACGGAGCACGTGTAATTAGGTTATTTGGACAGTAAGGGGATGAAAAGAAATAAGAACTTAATCATATACTCTGAACCAGTGTTTTTGCAAAAGCAGTCGGCACCCAGGAGCACAGCCAGCTTTTCAAAAGGAGCTCAGCTCCTGGAAGCTCTTCCGTAGCTCCAGAGACAGCAGGCACGTCTGCGGCGCGTCGGAGATGGGGATGCAGCTGATGCCAGTGCACCGAGACAGCCTTCCTTCTCTGGGCTTGAGAACCAGCAGCCGAGGAGGGTCAGCGGCTCCACCACAGGTTTCCAGCATCCAGAGTGTCTCCAGGCAGCCTGATGGCTCTCCGGTCCCCCACCGCTCTGGCACACCCTGGAGAGCAGCAGCCAGCCAGGCTGGGGGGCTGGATTTTCAGATGGGCTGTCTGAAGACAAACCTGTCTTGATGGCCACCTTATGGTACGGCAAAATCTTGCCCATGGAAATGTTGACGAGCTGTAGAAGTCCTTCTGGGGGCTCTGTGCAGAGACCTGCCACCCTGGCTACGTTTGAGCTACCCGGTGTGTGCGTTCTGCAGTGAGAGCCACGTGGCCTTGGCGGTGATGCTGTAGTGTGGGAAGGAGCTTGCCAACCGAAGAGAGAAAAACACTAGCTGGANCCCTCGGCGGTGATGCTGTAGCGTGGGAAGAGAGAAAAACACTAGCTGGAGAAAGAGTATTCGTATGAGAAATACTTATATAGCAATAACTATATAGCTATTTACCTACAAAAGTAGTGCAGGTAGACCTTAGGTGCCTTGAAGTACCTTCTGCCCTGCACAAGGAACCGTAGCACAATCCCTGCCTGCACCGTAATCTTTGCTTGGACATTTCTGAACTTCTCACAAATTAATGACGTATCCATGTTACACCGGGACTTCTGGAAGTTCAGACAGCTTTGGCTCAGAGCAAGCACAAACATTTAAAAGACTTCATGTATTTGAGTAGTTCTGTTGGTTTGTGTTGCTTAGATTTAGCCACACGCTTAAATGTTTGCATGTTTGAGCCCTTGGTTGTATTTAATCTGTGAAGTTGAATTAATGCTTATCAGGTAGGTACAGAGTGGTTTGGGGAATTTTTTCCCCTAAAAAAGGTTGACTTTAGCCTAGAGACAGCTTTCTTTAGTGTAGCACCTCATTTTCTGCTGTGCTTCACATGGGGGAAGTGTTCCTGAGTAGAATGTGGGTTGGCCTTCCTCTCTTCCAGGGGGGAGAAAAATAGGCAGGCTAATTTCATTCCTTACCTAGGAGGCTCCAAAAGAAAGTTACTACCCTCTTCCCGTTAATTAAAAGCCTTGTTTAACGAGCTGTCGGCTACAACAACCGGCTTCGCTTCGCTGTGACCTTGCTGCTTCTTGCCAGCTTCCACAAGCCTGCAGGATGTGCTCTCAGGTTTCTAAAGCAAACACCACGATTGCTGGGCAGAGGTCAGCCGTGCTCATGCAGTGGTGTATAATTTGCAGAGAGAGCTTTGAACATGAAACTTAAATAATGTTCTCGCTGTTTTCCAATGTCAGGTCTTATTTATCTAATGTCTCACGAGATGGTGCTCCATATGTGTCCATCATTTTAGTTGTTTCAGGGGAAAAAAAAGTGCTTGGCTTTCTAAATATTTGATTAAATTAGGAAACGGGCTGTCTAAATTTGTTGTAGTCAGACTGGGAGGACGTTTTTCCCAAGAGGAAGAATGTGCTTTTGGGGGTGATGGATCTACTCATTTCCACTAATACAAGGACAGGACTCGCTGGATCTGAGGGATGAGTGCACCAGGAGTTGAATCTTGATCCTTTCCCTTGGAAGGCGGCAATAACTCCATTGGACTTATCTGTTTTGCCTTGTGGGAGACGTTGCTTGAAATATTCCAGCTGACAGCTGAAATGCTCCATCTGAATTTCTGTGCAAGGCAAGATGCCCAGTGCAGCCTGAGCTGAAACCAGCCGGGCAGTGGAGCGGGGCGAGGTGGGATCTGGAAACTGATAGGAGGGGCCGTGCCGATGGCTGAGAGGTCCTGGGTGCAATTCTGTGTGGCTTAAAGGCTGGACTTCCATGTATTTGTGTCTTAGGGTAAGCTGTAGGGAGAACAGCGGTATTGCACAATTATATTGCTAACGAAATAGTCATCAAAATAAAGGTCGGAGGGAGAAGCCCTGTTGAGCTGAATGGGACTGAAACTCAGGAGTTGATTCTTGGTTGATCCCCGTGTGTGGGCACCTTTACTTGTGCCAGGAATGTGGCCCTGTCCCTTGAAACATGGTTTTGCTCTACTGACCGGCTCTGTTGAAAACGTTTCATGGGATTTTTGTGCCTTATTGCCTCAGTCTGGCTCACATCTGCTTGGGATGAGTATCAGTGGGGTTTCAGGACTCTTGATAAAACTGTGAGATCTGAAAGTCAGATGTCACTGCGATTTGATTAAGATGCTTTTAAAGTCTGTGGTGTGATGTTTCTTCCTTTGTAAGAATGGGAAGAGCCTGCCTTGCCTATCCACCGGGCAGTTGTGTGATTTAATGGATATCTGGGAATAGAAAAGAGGGTCTGAACCTTAAGTGTTCCTGCTAATTCTGTAACAGCCAGCTTTGAGTATCTGCATTTGTGCATCTTCTGCTCTACACCCAGCTCTAGTACAGGAACAGCCTTTTTATAATGCTAAAATGTTTCATGTAATATTAATTAAAAAAAAAAATCTCTATAAAACCCCCTGTCGTTCAGAAATGGGGCTGTGATTTTCCACAGATCCGAGGAAACACGTTTTCCTCTGCAGCCCATGGAAACTAGGTATTCAGTGTCTTTGAAATTCAGACTCCATATTTACCTGCTGAGGGCAATTAGGTAGCGATGGGGAGTTTTTCAAAGAATAAAACATTTCAGGATCCCTACCACTTCCTTAAGGTCCTTGGAGTCAAGACCCAGGATTTTAGGTACGGGGTAGTTAATTATTTCTGTTCTTTTTCTTTGAAGCTCCTTAGAAGCTCTATCTGGAATTTTCAAATTAGGCCAAAAACCTAAGCACAAAGGTAAAGGCTTCATTACAGAAATTTGGTCATGTCTGCCCAAGAAAGCTGGCAGGGCTGTTAGGAAATACCATGCACCAGCCCGGAAGAGCTCCCAGTGGTACACCGGTATTCCACAATACAGGAGTCATTCTGCTGGAGTGATGTCCAGGAAGACTGTCCATCTAAATGTTTGCATTTCGAGTCAAATTGGTGGATTTACAAGAAGGCATATATTTAGCATAGTACAGCATACTGTCTTAAAATGTCTTTATCTTGGAGTCGTTACCTCCAAAGTGTATGTTTGGCTTATAAAACACTTAATGATGGATGTTCTGTCAGTAGGTCCCAGGAGAATTTGCAGTGCTGTAGATCTGTATCGCTATCAGTGCATACACTTCTGGTATGTTTTACATCTCTCCCATCCCTACATAATTTTCCCTATTTAAGGGAAAGCAAGAAAGCTTCAAATCAGAGAAAGTGGCTAGTGACACTCATTAAAACCCCACACAGTGATAATCTCTTTCCGTGTAATGAAATTGCGCTGAGCTTTACATTGCTTTGCTTTGTCTCTGCAGATAGTTGCAGCAATAATGGCAATCACAGGAATCGTAATGATGGCATATGCAGATGGTTTCCAGGGTGATTCAATTATCGGGGTAGCATATGCCGTTGGATCAGCCTCTACGTCTGCATTGTATAAGGTAGGTCATAACTGTTTATTAGTATTCTTAGATTCTTTGACATTGGATGTTAAAAATGCACGAGTACGAAGCGAATCACTATAAAATAAATGCTTTATTTTATTCATCCCTCCTGCATCATTCATACTGTGACCAGGCGATGTCACAGTGTCAGGAAATTGGCTCTGAGGGTAATTAGTTGTTAGCTGCCAAATACTCAGAATGACTTTGCTTTATGAGCCTTTAATGAAATCTCTATTACTGGGCTGCGAGGGGTTTCGGATCATGTTTTAATCGTTTTCTGCTGCCGCAGTTTCTCGACACCCTTTGGAAGGGGGCTGCCGTCTGCGGCAGGGAGGAGGAGAGCCCGAGTCTGCGGCGTCTCCTGCGTATTCTGCCCTCGTGGCGGGCTCCAAGCCCCTGCCTGTGCCCGGAGCAGGCGGTGTGTTAGGGACACGCGGGGCTTGGCCCCTGCTTGAAAGCGGTGCCTGCTCTTGAAGATGAGGGATGAAGAAGGCAGGGACGTGCCTGAGTGAGGAACAGGTTGGGCTAAAGGTGGCTGTATTTCTAGAATCATGGACTCGTTTTGGTTGGAAGAGACCTTCAAGGTCATCAAGTCCAACCTGATAGCTGTGATTTAGCACGGAGAAGTCTTTGCTTTAATTCACATCTACGTCAAGATCCGTGGTTAGCTGTCATTTTGGGAAAAACTGCACAAACACAGAGGCATAGAATTGTCTAGGTTGGAATGGACTTTGAAGATTGAGTCCAACTATCAAGCTAGCACTGCCAAGTCCCCCACTAACCCATGTCCCTCAGCACTACCTGTCTTTTAAATACCTCCAGGGATGGTGACTCCACCGCTTCCCTGGGCAGCCTGTTCCAATGCTTGACAACCCTTTCAGTGAAGAAATTGTTCCTAATATCCAATCTAAAACTCCCCGGTGCAACTGGAGGCTGTTTAAGTCAGACCAAAAGGACCCTTGCAAAGTTGCAGGAGGACTTTTCGTCCCACTGCAGGCAGGAAGTCTAAAACCTTCTTCTCTTCTCTCCTTTGCAGGTTTTGTTCAAAATGTTTCTTGGAAGTGCAAACTTTGGGGAGGCGGCTCATTTTGTTTCTACCTTGGGCTTCTTCAATTTAATTTTCATCTCCGTTACCCCGATCATACTGTATTTTACAAAAGTGGAGTACTGGTCCCCCTTCTCTGCTGTGCCGTGGGGTTACCTTTGTGGAGTGGCTGGCCTCTGGTTAGGTACGTGATAAAAAAATTCAGTCATTTTTCTAGCTTTCTCCCTCTCCCTGCCCACCCCAGTACAAAATTAACCCAGGCACAAACGATTATCCCCCTTAAGCAGCACAGCTCTCGTGCAGATTAAATCTGAGCCCAGTGCAAAGAGGTACTCCGGGAGAAATGATGCGTGTTTTTCATAAGAAGCCTTAATACTAATATTGATAGCAGAAAATAGACATGAAGCGGTCATACTAATTGTCCACTTCGCATCTCGACATTCCTGCTGTAGTTTCATTGGTATTTCCCTGCCTCTGGCACAGCTTGATTGCTGTACATCCAATTTCAGAGGGCTGGGTGTCCCCCCCGTCAGTTCCTGGCGTGTCCTGGGGGGTGAACACTGACACGGGGGCCCACAGCGATGGGACACCTTCCTGTGGGTGCTGTGGGGCTCAGGGCACACAGCTTTGTAGCCTGCAAAGGCTGGTGCTGCTCCATGGCCACAAGGCTCCCTCTTTCAGAGCCAGGATTGCCAGCCTCTGGCCAGGCAGAAGAGCTGCTGGATTCAGCCCAGGGGCGTTTTAATTTCCAGATATATAACAACATCCTTTCTTTTAGTAAAGTCTCTATTATTTCGTAATTGAAGAGGGTTTTTTTTGTCGCCACGACAAGTATATTAAATGGAAACAAAGAGGATGGCGTTGCCCGGTACGTAGCCCATCCACAGTCGTCCTGAGGCATGGCGGGGCTGAAGCTGAAGTGCTCTCGCCACCTTGAAGCTGCTCTAACCGGAATTGCAGCCGCTCTGCCAGCACCTCAGGGACAAAACGTAGGGATAATTTATCACCCAGTGATCTACCCAAGCATATAAAATCCAAATCCAAGCTTTTATCTTGCAGAGCAGACAAACTTGCTCTTTTTTACACAGGGGACTCACCAGCAGGACTGGGTGGTGGGTGCTCAGGGGGGCCCTGGGGTCCTGCCACAGCACCCAGCGTCAGCCCCTGGCTGGGAGAGCTGGAGCAGCACCCGAGGGAATGGTGTGAAAGGGAAGCTTTTGCAGTTTGCTCTTGAGCTCTCAAGGAAATTGGAGTTGGCTGGGAATGCTCTCATGTTAAAAAAAACAAAACAAACCCACAAACCCAAACCAAGTGGTCAACATTTGTACTTCTATCAGCTTTCATTTTGCCTTCAGCATGGCAGCAAGACCATGGCATCACTCCAATCTCCTTAGTTCATGTTAATATCATCAGCTAATTGTATTTAGTGTCCTTTAGAGTATGTGTTCCTGCCACTGTCACCAGCTAGGGGGGTTTGGAGCCTTCCATCAGTGAAGTGTCCTGCCAAGAGAAGGACAACACAGCCCAGAGGGGAACACAGGGTCACCATTGGTCTGGTAGGAGGAGAAGCGATGGCTTATGGCAGCAAAACTAGGTTGTTGGTATCTGATCAAAGCTGTGAAATACGGGTGTGAGAACCTTGGTGTTACAGTTTGTGAAAGGCCGTACAGCCCTCCCTCATCCTCCGCGCAGAACTTCCCCTCCTTTCACACTCATATATAAAAAAAATAAAAATCAATGACTTTGTGACGACACCATCATTGCGGTGCGCATACTGAGCACCTGTGTAGGGTCAAAGTGGAGGAGAAAAGGCTCACTCTAGTGTTTTTCCACATAATCACGGATTGTTTTCTCTGTTTTTCCCTAGCTTTCAATATTCTGGTCAACGTCGGCGTCGTGCTTACATACCCCATCCTGATCTCTATCGGCACAGTGCTCAGCGTCCCTGGAAATGCAGGTACCAGTACCCTGGTTGGTGGTGGCAGAATAAGCACCCGAAGGCAGCAGAAGCGGTTTATTGTCTAAATAGTCAGAACCTGTTATCAGGTATTTCAGAAGCAGCTCGGTCTCCATCTTCCATGGAAGCCGCTGGTGATGGTGGGCGTTTCAGTGGGTGAAAGCCTGGGGGTTTTTTTTTTGCCTTGCCTCCTTTTTCTGGGTGCGAGGGGATGTGTCCATCCCACGCGGAGGAGAGGGCAGGCTGGCGGCGGCTGAGATGGAGTAGGGTCAGCGTGCTGCTGCTGCTGCAACCCAGCACTGGTGACTTGCCGTGGGGCAGCAGGGCAGGGGGGAAGGTCACTCCAGAGTCCTGTAGCCTCTGTCTCTGCTCTTCCAGTCTCCTCCACCCCCCTCTCAGCCTCCCCACTCCAGGTATCTGAGCAGGTTTTCAAAGAAGCATCTATTTTTAGGGGCATGCATTTTTAGGTGAGAGCTGCCGAACAGTCGGTGCCTGTCGGAGGCTGCGGCAGGGCTCAGGTCTGCGGTTGATGCTGGTTGTGGGGTTGGGAAGCTGGGCCTGGAGGCATCAACTCCCGCTTTCTGACCTGCCTGCTGCTCCCTCCCCATCGCTGGTCCACGCAGCCCGACAAAATGTTATGCTGATGCATCCTGCTGTAGATAAAGGGTTACCATAAAGTACCTTCCCTCTCGGAGCAGAAATGGGAACCTTGAGGCTCAGACCAGCCCTACCACACCTCCTCAGAGCCCGCATGGAGGCAGTGAGGAGATGTGGTGCTTCTAGTACCACGCTCTCAGGTCAAAGCTGTTCTCTGAAATCAAGGAGCTGGTTATTCTAGAGGATTGAGAGCGACGTGGCCAGAGTCACAGCCAGAGCGCAGCACGCAGCTTACGGAGATGTGCCAGCCTGGTCTGATGCTGTAGATCATCCTGCCGCAGTTTTGACGACTTCTTGTTTCTTCTTGTTGTTTCTTCTTCACAGCTGTGGATCTGTTGAAGCACAAAATGATCTTCAGCGTAGTGAGGCTGGGAGCCACCATCATCATTTGCGTCGGGTTTCTGCTGATGCTGCTCCCTGAGGAATGGGATGAAATAACCCTGAGGTTCATCAACAGCTTGAAGGAGAAGAAGAGTGAGGATCATGCCGACGACATCACAGACTCCAGCGTACACACGAGAAGCAGAAGTAGAGCTAATGGGACAGTGTCCATACCACTAGCTTAGGGCTGGTGAACTTTAATTGCACGCAGATGTATATTCTGTGAATATAGCTTACATCTCCTCACTACTTGTATGCTTAAAACCAACATTTACTCTGAACTGGAGATGGACTGTAAGATAAGAGAAATACATCTATAATAAATGTTTACATTTATACACTTATCAAGGAACGGGTGTAAATAACTACAATAAAATGTTTTGTAATAAAAAACATTTACGCTTGTGTCTTACTGAACTGGTGGGTTTAAAATATGGATCAAGTCTGCATCGTTTCTCTCCTTTTGCTGGCAAAAGTAGAGCCATTCTCAAGGATACAAATCTTGGATATTTCCAGCTAAATCTCAAAATTGGACATGTCGACTTACTTTCAGTAAAGTGACCTTTCAGTGAGGTAGTAGATTTGGAAAGCCATTTCGAACCTCTCCTGGCATTTTTGAGAGTTCATTTCTGAAGGAAGACGATTTTCACGTTGAAATTAGGAATTATTATCAGAATAAATACCCTGTGATGTGCAAAATGTTAATTTTAAGTTAGGTTACTGTGAAATATGCGATGGAAGCTACTGCACCAGTAACCCGGACACGCTACAGGGCTGTTAGCCCAGAGATGCGGCATCTTCTCTCCACTGAATTCTGTGCAGCCAGCGGAAATGCATGGCTCAGTACGGATGTCCTAACCCACGGGACACCCAGGGCATCAGCAGGGATGATGGTTCGGGAGACACCTCGCCTCCAGTCCGGTTGGAAAGAGAAGTCCGTTGCCGAACGTAGGAGAACAGCGTGTTTAAGTGAGTGAGCTGTTGCCAGTTAAAACAGTTTAAACCACTTTTTCTAGGTTGTAGATTGGTGCGATTTCTACCTGCCCTGGTCACCTGCACCGAGCAGTTGAGGATGCTGATCGTACCCTCGCCTCCTGGACTGCTGCTTCACACCTTGTCCCAGCCTTTGCTGAAGAACTGACCCAACTCGTGACACCCATGGTCTGCTCCAGACTGTGTCCACGTAGCTGCAAACGTCCTATAAACCTGAAACCACCCATAGCTTTGCCCCTGTGAAAGGCACCAGCTCCATGGTAGACCCACATCCCTCCCAGGGCCACCCTGAGCTGTTCCTCTTTCCAATACCAGCTTTCTACCAGCGGCCCGGGATTCTAGGTGCCTTTACTAAAGCCAAAAATAGCCTTATTTATCTCTTTTTCTCCCAGAAAAGCTGCACTCCCCATTGACCAACGAGCTTCCCATGAGAGCTTGAACACCCCGGTTTGCCAGCATCCCTGGGAAATGTCAAGTCCTGTTTTCTACAGCTTTGGGCCAAACAAATGTTTTTCTTAATCCTCCCCCACTGTGGAAAAGCCTTTCAAAAGCCAAAACAAACCAACCCCATTCCTTCCCTAAGCCTGTCGCTGCCTAATTTCGGCTGGCTGTTTTCTCTTACAGCATTCCTAGGGTCGACCACGCGAGATGATTACTTTTATTTGCAAGTACTTCATAGGCAGGCATTTTTATTGCCTTTTTTTTTTTGTTAAGGGAAGATAAAAAACAACGGAGAAATACCACAGATTTCTGAGCTCTACTGGCCTGCCCACTGTTTGTGAGTTTGATTAGGAGCTAATAGGGGTATTTTTGACGGTATTTCTGCCAGGGGAAAAAAAAAATTTAGAGAAAGGAAGTGTTTGTTATTAATAACACTGGTTATGTGATAGCAACAACTGGGCTCGTTATTAAAGTAACAGCAAGAGCACACCCAGCGCAAAGCTGTGATTTATATGGGGGCTGATTGCAAGCTCACCTCTCCTCGAGCACGGCCTGGCTGGAGAGTCCTAACGAACCCCTGGAGCTGCCCTCTTTCATGGGGGGGGTCCCATG